>JAHHUM010000960.1:171915-336405 GCA_036173005.1 Crenichthys baileyi
AAAGACAAAAGCAGCTTGAAATTTCCCCAAAAAATAGTTCTTAGTTTTTCCAAACTCCCCCTGGGGGAGGAGCCCCATGATGGATCACCTTTTATTTGATTTAAGGAATGTAAAAGCCCCCCCTTGCCCTTTTCCAAAGGTGAACCCATATTAGCATGACTTTCTGGAGGTTCACTCGGAAAAATGTAAGGGGACAGGGGGACCTGCTGCTAACATCCCTTTTGTAAAATTTTTGGCTGAAATAATTGTTTTTCACGGGGTGAAAACCAAAAAAAAACAAAAATTTTTGCTGCCAGCTCTTTTGCCACACAGTGTCTCTGAGCTACTGCTTTTTGGCACGTGCTAAAATTTATTTTTCCTACAGTTTCCATGGCAGTAAATAAATAGAAACAATTTTAGAGTTGCTTCATGGGCAAGGGAGATAGACCTAACTGCTATTCTCCTGTTTGCACAAGACGAAATCATGGTGTTATGTCTCGCCATTCTTCACCTCTTCACATGATTGAGTCACAGTTTTGAGTGAGGTTCAAATGAAATTCCAAAACACTAGAGACTAGAAAAAAAGATGCAAGAAGATCACTATTTATCCAATGTTTCTGTTATTACACAAAGTATTACAGTTAAAAAAATTTTGTTTCCTCAATTTAGAGATTATGTTGGAAGCATTACATACACCATACCCAAACCCATACAAGAGCTGAGATGATTATGCTAGTGTTAGATCATTTTTGGATATGTGTATCCCATTTTAAGAGTGTAAATTCACTATTGAAGAGCTAAATATCTCTTACAGTCATGGGAAAAGGTGAGTTTCCATGTCTATCATGTACAGTCATTGTTAAAGTTAAGTACAACCTATGACAGAATAGCTTGTAGAACTTCCTTTAGTTGCAAAAATTATGCATTTTTTGTTTGACTTTATCTATCTCACATTATTGTGGAGGGATTTTGACTCTTTGACTTCTTTACAACAACATTGTTTCAATTCACTGAAGTTTGCAAGGTACATAAAGAACTCCTCTTACGCCTTTTCAGTTTAACTGAGTTGTGGACTAGGCTATTGACTTTTGATTTATTTATTTTTCAACCATTCTGTTTTACATCCTGATGTTCCAATGATCAATTTCCTGTTTCAGGGCAGTTTCATTTGAGGTAATCTGTTAGAGAAATTTCCTCTTATTTGACTCTAGAATATTTTTATATGAGGGGGTTTATAACCAACTTATTCTCAGACTGCATGCACCCAGGCTCTCTGGTTGAAAAACAGACTCCCTCTCAACTGAGCTTTACAGTTAAAATGTTGTGTTTGTGCTTATATATGTTTTGTTTGTTGTGGGGTTTTTTTTGTCATTTATATCAACTTTGGTCTCATTTGTCTAAAGAACATTGTTCCTGAGGTCTTGTGGTGCATTTGGATGAAACTTAGTCTTAAAACTTAAAGG
The DNA here is from genome assembly GCA_036173005.1 of Crenichthys baileyi. Taxonomy (NCBI): domain Eukaryota; kingdom Metazoa; phylum Chordata; class Actinopteri; order Cyprinodontiformes; family Goodeidae; genus Crenichthys; species Crenichthys baileyi. The sequence continues at coordinate 173,358 of JAHHUM010000960.1, forward strand.
CAAACCTAAGCCCTTTTGTTTATCCAACCATCCATCCATTTTGTATACACGTTTAATCTCTGCAGGGTGGTAGGGGAATGGTATTTATTTCAAGTGTTCAATGGGCAATGGGTTACTGTTTAGGGTAGACAACCTTGCTCCCACACACTCACACCCAAAGGCAATTTAAATTGGCCTATTAACCTAACAGGTTTGTGTACAGTATGAGGGAAACAAAGTATCCAGAGAGAACCTATGCATACACAGGGGAATACGCAAACTCCACACACAATATTTGAGTCTGTCCTGTGTTTGTATTTATTCATTTAAAATGGGACAATGCATATTAATTAACATGAGCAGAGGTTCACATGTAAATATGCTAGATTTAGCCATAAAGGCTAATTTTCATCTGCAGTCCCATAGCAGGTCAGTGTAAAAACACGACGAAGACATGATGCACATACATACAAGACAATTTAAAATAAGCAATAACAAAAATACCTTAACAAAGTGTTAGAAAAACAGTTATACAATGAACACAGAAACAAACATATATTTTTGAAAGACACAATGAATATAAACAATATACAATAGACACATTATTAATAATAAAATCTTAATAAAAGGCTAAATTAGATGATGTGTGCATATTTGATTGTCCAGGCGCCACTTTTTTACTGGTTTAGAGAAAGGTGTTAGTGACGAGATGTTCCTGAGATCTGTAGGAAGAGTGTTCCAGGTGTGTGACACTCTCACAGAAAAAGACAACTGACCAAAACTGCTTTTTCTAAAGGAACTTCACAATCTCCTCTGCTCTGGGTTCAAGTGCTCACACTGTTTCTCAGATGGATGTATTCTTGCATGGCAGGTGGAGCCATTCCATTGAGAATTTTAAATACCAACAAGATATCATGAAATTTGATCATATTCTCCAAACTAAGAAAATTATATTTTGAAAATGGAGGGAGTTTGACTTTTTGTCTAGAAGTTTGTTTGTACAATCTTTCAACGGCTATTAAAGTGGTTTTACAGGTTTATGTCCAACTGGTCAAACAGTAGTGGATGTCTGATAGAATCATGGCCCTGAAGTACATCTTTGTGGCCTTAGTCGTTAAATTAGTTCAATTTTGTCTAAAGGTTGCTAAATTTAATTTAATTTTATTTTATACTTTCTTTACTTGCGATTTGAATATAAGTTTAGAATCCATAACAATACCTATCTATTTATTGAGTTTGCCCATCACTGTGTGGTTTGGCTCATCCACAAAACAGGATAGGTCCAAACTACAACAAACAATTACTTCTGCAGAGATGATCATCAGGGCTGACCTTCCCTCCATCCAGGACTTGTACAGATCTAGTGTCAGGAAAAGGGCAGCTAATAGCTCTGCAAACCCCACACATCCTGGTCACAAACTGTTTAGTCTTTTACCATCAGGTCGGCGCTACAGGAGAGCTTTTCGCAAACACCAGCCGCCACAAACACATTTTCATTCCCCAGGCTGTCTCTCGGATCAACACTTAACAGTCAGAGTGCCCAGATTGATACCATGTACAGGGGTTGGACAATGAAACTGAAACACCTGGTTTTAGACCACAATAATTTATTAGTATGGTGTAGGGCCTCCTTTTGCGGCCAGTACAGCTTCAATTCGTCTTGGGAATGACATATACAAGTCCTGCACAGTGGTCAGAGGGATTTTAAGCCCTTCTTCTTGCAGGATAGTGGCCAGGTCACTACGTGATACTGGTGGAGGAAATATTTTCCTGACATGCTCCTCCAAAACACCCCAAAGTGGCTCAATAATATTTAGATCTGGTGACTGTGCAGGCCATGGGAGATGTTCAACTTCACTTTCATGTTCATCAAACCAATCTTTCACCAGTATTGCTGTGTATATTGGTGCATTGTCATCCTGATACACGGCACCGCCTTCAGGGACAATGTTTGAACCATTGGATGCAAAGTTTAAAATGGTGTTGGTAGTCCTTGGCAGTGACGCGCCCATCTAGCACATGTATTGGGCCAAGGGAATGCCATGATATGGCAGCCCAAAACATCACTGATCCCCCCCATGCTTCACTTTGGGCATGCAACAGTCTGGGGGGTACGCTTCTTTGGGGCTTCTCCACACCGTAACTCTCCTGGATGGGGGGGGAAAACAGTAAAGGTGGACTCATCAGAGAAGAATTATTTTTTTCACATTGTCCACAGCCCAAGTTTTTGCGCCCTTGCACCTTTTAAAACCGACGTTTGGCATTGGCATGAGTGCCAAAAGGTTTTGGCTATAGCAGCCCGGGCCGTTGTATATTGCCCCTGTGGAGCCCCCCGACGGACAGTTCTGGTGGAAACGGGGTTTTTTGAGGTGCCTTTTAATTCTGCCGTGATTTGGGCAGCTGTGGTTTTATTTTTTTTGGATAAAATCCGGGTTACCCCCGACATCCCTTTTCAGACAGCTTCCTCTTGCGTCCACAGTTAAAATCCTCTTGGAGGTGGTTCATCCTTCTTGGGGGGTATGCTGACATTCCCCTGGATCCTGGCTCTTGATACATCACAAAGGGACTTGCTGTCTTGGTCACAAAATGCGCCAGCAAGACTCCACCAAACAATTTGTCCTCTTTTGAACTCTGGTATGTCCCCTATAATGTTTTGTGGCATTTCAATATTTTTGACAAACTGTGCTCTTACCCTGCTAATTGAATCTTCACCCCTCTTACTGGTGCAATGTGCAATCAATGAAGACTGGCTACCAGGGTGGTCAGATTTAGCCATGAAACCTCCACACTAAAATGACAGGTGTTTCAGTTTCATTGTCCAACCCCTGTATATTTGCATCAAAACAACCATGACCTTCTCTTTTGTAAAAACAGTGTATATATACACATTTAAAAAAAAACCTTTTTATTTTTATTGCCCCTTTTATATATTTATATTTTGAATTTTTTCATTGAGAGCAAAGTGGAATCGAAGTCAGATTCTTTGTTTGTGTGCACAAACTTGGTGAATAAAGCTGATTCTGATTCAAAAAGGCACCGGCTGGCATTCAAGCTCAATACCTTCTCTCTGTAAGGCAGTGCTAACAACTGCCCCAAACCCAATACACCTGAATCAAATGGCTGAATTCCTTCATCACCATATCATTACTTTTTGAACTTGATCAGATTTCATTAAACCTCTTCAATAGGATGAAATAAGAAATGGTAATTTTGTAGGATGATACTGTATAATAATGTTAATGTCACTGTGTGATAATGATTAAATCATACTAGAGAATGAGTTTTTTTTACTTACTCTTATTTTCTGAAACCTTTAGCTGCTAAGTAGCTAGCATAAGCTGCTGCTAGCTATGTTTAACATTCACACTTTGACCAAAGACTTTTTATTATAGTGTTATCATTTTAAATCCCTGTTGAACACACGTTTGAATCACTTTTAAATCTACTCTAGTTGAGCAGTGCATCTTAACTACATCTGAACAAATTTTTATTGATATTTTGCATAGTTTTCCTGTTTGTTACCTTTTTTTTGTTTGCTCTCTTTGTATAGCCCTTTAATTAATGGAAGAGTGTACTGACAAAAATATTTCTTGATTGTTTAATATTTTGAATTGGTTATCCACATTCAGTTATCACTAAAAGATTGACCAGACATTTGAAAAAAGTTGGTTTTATTTTTCACCATAGTATTTTTTGTTCAATAATCCGAGTTATTGGACATTTTTCAACCTATTTATTGTTAAACTTATTGTTACACATTCGTACTTTTTGGGGTTAAAACAAATAACCCAGTATGCTCTTTTAAACCCATCTACCAAACCTGGTGTGCTAAATCAACCCAGCCCTGGGCTGGTCCATATATGAGAACTGGGTAAACAAAAATAACCCATATACGGTTGTTCCTGTGCCCTATTTACAGGTTTGTGTTTAAAGATCAGGTTGAGATTCCAGTTTCTTAAAAATCTGATCTCACAGTAATGATACCATCTATAAGCCTGTAACAAAAACTTTCACATTAAAGTGTGAAATATTACAGGAAACCGCCTGTGATACACAGGAAGCGATGTGACAGCACCTGCTATTTCTGTGAAATTCAATGCAGAATAGAACAGAAACAAAACAATAGTGTTTACAAGAAGAAGAAAAAACAAAAGCTCGGATTATCTTGTATCACTGCTATACTGCTATAAAGCCTCAATATCACCAGCAGCAGAATGAAAACAAAAAACAGGAGTTTGTGTGAAAGACTATAGGTAAGGAGATTCCTAGGTAGTTGTGTGCAATAAACACTTTAAAACACACAAACGTGCATGCAAATGGCAAAATGTGACAAGCAGTGAAGCACTGAGTAAGAGCAGCACACACACTGCTCTTTCTGTCATCCAGATGTTATTGATGATAACCCAGAAGCTTTGTTGACACTACTGAAAATGACACTTTTTGCCACCTGCCTGGGGTCTGTCCTCTGTGGTCACTGCAGCTCAAAGCATATCTAAGTGTCTCACTGCTCGACAGATAATAATCAGTCTAAACATTATGGGTTCAGAGGAGCCAGTTCCCACCTGAGGCCTGAAAAACCTCTGTCTGTTCTGAGAGTTGTCACACTTTAACACAACCTGTGTTGACCTAATGTGGATAATTCATTTGTAGAAGACATGTGGAATACGTTTTCACCAAACGGGCTTGTAGAAGTTGAGAAAGCACAACGTTTTATTTGCTAAAGTTTATATTGCCTTGCAAAAGTACCTATACACCTTAAAGGGTTTCACATTTGATATTTTAGTGAATTTTTATGTGACAGACCAACACAAACTATGGATCATTTTAAAGTGAAAGGAAATGGATACATTGATACAAATATCCCAAGGGCTGAACATCTCACAGAATACTTTTCAATTCATCCTCTGAAAATGGGAGTAGTTTGGCACAACAGCAAACCTACCAAGACACTTAGGGAACACAGCTAACAGGTAGAAGAAGGTGTTCTGGTCAGATTAGACCAGTTACATAGAAATACACTGAAGTTCGTGGTTGTAATGTGATAAAATGTAAAATATTGTTGTATGAATACTAATAACTGGAAGCAAGTTGCATGGGTCTTGTCTTGATGGATTGGCTTTCTTGTGCAAATTAAGTGCTTTTGCTGTGCTAAAACAGTGACCAGTGCCCATCCTGTATCCTGTCATAAACAACTCCAAGGCAAAATAATCAAAGTCAGAGGACTGGAGACTCTTTGCTTCATGTCTTTGTTTACACAAAAACACAATAATCCTCACAGATTTGAGCCAGAGGGAGGTGCGGGGGGTTGTTGACAGCGTTGTTCTATATCAGCGGTTGGATCTACAATCTTTGCAGCCTTTAGAAAAGTTCAGAATTCCAATTGTGCAAGAAAAATAAACCTGAGGGCAACCGAATACAAAAGGGGTGTGGGTCCTCAAGGATTGAGCTGAAGATCAGAAGGCTGAATGAGCCCTCAAAACGGGTTTGTTTGGTCGCAAATGTTTGTATTTTTTTAAATCCAAGAGGTACTACCATTTTAGCTCCATACAAGCCTGAGTATGCCACAATGTTTGACTACTGTCGAAGAGCTTCCTGCTTTCCAGCACAGGAGAAAAAACTCAACAAACAATGAGTGTGCCTATGCAAGCTCCAGGTAAAACAGAAAGTTGGCTCATAATCTGAAGTGTTTGACATTCACGAGAGTCTCCAGCCTGATCGGCAGACTATGACTAATTATCTGACTCATAATCTGTGAGCCAAAGCAGTAAAAAAAATGTTGTACCACCAACCGCTACGACCTGGAAACCAGTAAAAGAAGAAAATAAAACAACTATTTGTTCTTGGTTTGGCTGCAGGCAGTCAGTGGAGACGGTGTCATCTTTCAGTCAGGGAGGCACAACAGAGGCGGTGGACTGTCCCTCTGGCCCCAGCTGATGTATGTTCCTCTGTCGGTGCTTTTTTATGGTCCGGTGCTAGACATTCACTCCAGACCAGAGCTTAATGTCAAAACAAAAAGATGGTCACATGTTTGCATCCAGTTTGCAAGTTTTCTATCACTGTGGTTAAATAATAAATATAACATGTTTTTTTTGTGCTGAGTGGTGCAATGATTCAGGAAACTGCCAGAGGCAATAGCTTTTATACACAAAGCTTTTGACAGGTTAATGTGGACTGTTTAAAAGAATAATCTGATGCTTCTTGACTTGTATTAGGATTTCTCCAAACTCCCAATAAATGATGTTCAGTGAGAGATTTTTTTGTAGAATATCACAAGTTAAAACATGGCATAAACTGTTTTAAGCTTAAATGCATTGTTTGTGTGTTGCCCTGCGATGGACTGGCGACCTGTCCAGGGTGTACCCCGCCTCTAGCCCACAGACTGCTGGAGATAGGCACCAGCTCCCCCGCGACCCACTATGGAATAAGCGGTAGAAAATGACTGACCGACTCACTGGCATTTGATATTATTAGTCCATTTACACAATAAATTCATGACAAATGCACACCATTTGTGTAGCAGATGAGCCAGATAATTCATGTTTTTAACTCCTGAAGGTGCAAGCAGCTAAAGCTTGTATGAGTCTGGAAAAGGACAGATAATTAGCTTTTGTGTAGAACATCACAACCTACCCTCAAGCCTTTTTTAATTCTCAAACTATGTGACACTATTATATAATATCTACAAACTGCAACAAATGATGTAAAGAGACATGTTCCTAAACAGCTGATGGCTAGTATTTGCTAAGTAAATGTAGATGGCGCTGTGATGTATACAGTTTTATGATTTATGGCATATTTCTATAATATATAATATTGGAATGACACTGGGAATACATATTGAACACACCTACAGAAATTTTATTTAATACTTGTGGAAAAGCCTTTCTTGGTAATGACAAGTTAAAGATGATCTATGGAGAAACTGGTCAAATGCATTTCTCAGGCGTGATTCTGTCCCATTCTTCAAAAGAAGCGTCGTAAAATCTTGAAGGTTTGTTCAAATCGTCTACAGCACACTATAAACAAACGTCAATGTACTTTTTGTTGAGCAGTGGAGTCTTGCACAATGCTTTAACATAGGCTCCGTTGCAATTGAGTGCTTTACTTGTTTTTTTACTTTAACTGTTTTCATGGAAAAAACGGAAGCTTCTGAAGCTGTCTTCTGAAGCTCTCTTGGACAACTCGTGATTGTTCTGTTGGCTCCTCTATCAGAAAATCTTACTTGGGGTATCTTGATGTGGCTGGTTTATGGTAAAATTCAGTTCTTTCAACTTCCGAATATGGCTCCAACGCTTCTCACTGGAACATTCAGAACTTTCCAAATGCAGGTGAAACCTTTGAAATTATTATGTCATGCAGAGAGATATTTTTTGGGAAGATTTCTATGTTTTTACCAGGCAGACCACTCTGTGCTTTTTACTGACCGTTTTCATGTACTCATGTCTGTATGCTAAATTGTAACATTTAACATTTTCACTTACATTCAAAAGTTCAAAAAATAAATTGCAAAGTTTTAAAATAAAAAGCTGCCAAAATGCTTTGAAAGGCAATCTTATGGACTTCATTTGACATTATTTTAAAACAACACAACAAAAATAAGTAAGAATGCAAGAATGCAAAATAGATTTGCATGGATCAATATTTATGGCATGGAAAGCAGCGATGGCTTCATTTTAATAATTTCGAATTAATGTAAGCTAAAAGTAATACCTGTAATCATAGTGGTAGTCTTGCATCAAGAGAAAGGCTGGCTTGGCAACAGATTGTTGTCCTCTTTTTGGTGATTTGACTCTGGAAAACCTATCTGCTCTCATCTGTCCTATTGTTCCTGTTAACTCGGATAATCAGGGCTGAGCTTAGCTCTCGCCTGCGTCTCAGTTCTTTCAACCAAGCACACAGGCCAGATGGAGGACCTCCACCTGCAGAGCAACTGAAAGGACACTCACCAAGGTCTTCTGTCCCATGTGAATGTAACAGAGTGGTTTCCAAGTAAGAAAAAAGTAAATCAAAGAACTCTTGCAGAATGTGATTTTTTATGATTGTTTCTTTTAAAAATATAAAAGAGCAGGTTCATAACTGACCATCTAAACTGGCATGCAAATGACAATTTATATGTTTAGATGTTTAGATTTATTCAAAGAGGGCAATTTGCATTGTTTTAGTTTAATTACTGTTCAGCTATCACAGATGAACTCCCTGATCCACAGGAGGCCATTTGGCCAGTGTTAAAATATTGCTGCAAGATAAAAACCACAATGGAGACGTTGGTGAAAAAGGAAAAGCAACCCTGATTGCATTTCTCATGAGCTCATAGAAAACACCCTTCCTTTGCAACAACTGCCTGCCTTTCTCAAGCAATCTTGTGACTTGCCTTGGAACTATGCCACACTTGAGATATATTTCTCCCCTAACTGCTCGAGGGCATTGTCACCCTTTTCAGTTTTTTTATTGGTTCATGACCTCGTGTCTAATTCTGCAAGGACTCCATGTCCAAACAGCCAGCAGAAGGATTCGGGCTAATAAGCGTGAAAATGTTCAGAGTTGTAAAATAAGCTGCCTTTCATTTGTCCCCCACCAACAATGCCAGACCAACAGTGTGTGGCGTAAGCTTGTTAGTACCCAGCAAGAATGATAAATCAGCTTAACCGTGACAGTTTGGGCAATCAATACTTGAAACTGAATGAGATATTTGAGGTCTCCTTAGTAAAATCCACTGAGGAAGTTACTTCAAAGTCTCATGATTTTGTTCAAACTGTAGTAGCTTTAGCTTCAAGTTACTGGCATCCCTGGTAAAACTTTGTAGAAAGCTATTTATTGCAGTAGAATAATCTCACATGGAAAAAGTGTGAAAAACCTATCCTTTGATTTAAGGACTTTTATGCAGTGGAAATAATAATTGACTTTTAGTTTAAATAATTATTTTTGCAAACTCACTAGTAGTACAAATATGTGCAGCTATAGCAATTTCTGTAGGATAAATTGAACTAATATTACTACCTTTTAAAAATAAATCCTTAGCTTTCTGTAAATATTATGTGACACAGAAGCTGCTTTCTCTTAGCTGCTCTTCAAAATGAGAAATACATGAGAACATGCCGTTAAAATAATGATTCAAATGCCAAAATTATTGGCAGATTTTGATATAAAGCTATTATCATTCAACTGAGAAGTTTCTGACAATAGACGAGTCAGGCAACTCTCAAAAGATAATAAAATTTGTAAAGGGAGTTTAAAAATATATTTATCAGTTTTCATTTACATTTCATTTAAAAAAAGAAATACTCATGAGATCAACGTCTTGGAGGTTGAAAGGCCTTCTTGCCATTACCCTAATTTTTACAGTAGCTCCCTCCAGAGATTCTCTATCAGATTCAAGTTGGGATATCAATATTACTCCTAGTCTGAAGGAAACATGTTAAATTTAAAGATTGCCTAAATGTTGTTAAGTCGCAAAATAGAAATAAGAAAATGGCATTTGGCCTAAAGTTGCCATGTCCACAGTCAGAGCAATAATTAAAAATTGTAAAACAACTGGAACTGTGACAAACAAGACTGGATGTTTATCTTGCCAGCACACACAGTGTACAGGAAGGTGTAAGAAAATCTCCAAAGCTCATAGTTAAAAGGGACTGCACCAAAGAGTGACATCTTGGATCTTGGGGGCGCAGGGGGGGTCTCCATAACAACCATTAAACGATGTTTACATGCCAATGGGTTGTTTGGGAGGCATGTCAGGAAAAAGCCTATTCTGTCCCATCACAGACATAAAAGAGTGGAGCTCTACTGGGATTTAAACTGGTACTGTCTGTTTTGGTCAGACGGGACTTACATTGAGCTATTTATGAAAAGCATTCTAGGTGCATGCACTGTAAAACGAAAGGTTTTAAAGCAAAGCATCTCATACACATTATTTAGTACAGTGGATAATCTGTGATGCTGAATAATACATAAATGGTTAACTAGACCTAAAACAAACCTTCTTCCATGGCCCTCTCAGTCAATAGACCTGAATCCTTTGGTAAACCTATGGAGTGAGAGAAGACACCTATGGAGTGAGAGAAGACATCATAGACGACCCACGATGATCTAAAGAGATCATTTTACTGAGGAAAAAAGACATTTCTTTTTAGAACTTTTCCACAACTTTAAGTGATCTGGTTATGGTAGTGAATAAATCAAATAGTGGAGTGTTAATTAGTAACAAAAAAGGAAGATTCATCAAATTTTATGATGTCAGCACCATTTTTATTTTTTCTTTACTAATAGGCATAATGGTTGATATTTTTAACTGAAAGATTTGATTTGAATACAATTTTTGTCTTGCCACACAGGTTTCTGCACAGGTCTGCATTTTACACAAAATTCACTAAGGTGCTCTGAACTTGACTCGGGGTCATGCAAAAAGTGTTTAAATGGACCAATAACACAGAAAAGTAGGAAGTTTGGGTGAAGTCCAAAGATAAGGAGCAAGCTTTGTCCTTAAAGTGGTTCCATTGTTCAAATCCAAATTCTTTCTTTGAGCACAAATATAGATGGCGGGCACTCCGGATGCTTTTACATTTTACACATTTTTCTGTATAAATGTATAATAATTACTTTTTCTTTATGCCTACTAAACCACTTCTTTGCAAGTGGAACCTCTTACAAGTCACTCAGATGAAGAATAACACTCAGTGAGTTTATAAGCTCTTAAAACAAAATAAAAGTTAAGAATTTTTTAATCTAACTCAATGAGCTTTGACGTGTGGTGTCTTTGAACAAGACAAAACCCAAACAACAGTGTTGAACATGTGAAGGATGGGTCTCATATTGGCCTTGAGCCACCAACCGTAAACACACACACAGACACACGAACACTATAACCAACCTTCTACCTTGTAAAAACAACCACACAGACAGAAAAACAACAGAAAGGCGGCAGAACATTTTCTGATGAAACGATAAAGAAATTAGGCATTCCAATGTGAATAATGAACAAAGTATGCATAGAGATTCAGGGATGCATTCAGATCATCTTAAGTCATTTGGAAACAACAACGTTCACACTTCAGTCCTAGAGTGTTTATGGAGGCTGTAACACATAAGTTATGCCCAAAAAAAATTCTGTACATTACTTAGACTGTGTGAATACCAATATAATAATATGAAGTTAACCATATTAATGAATGATAAACAGAGATGTTCCTGAGTACAAACATAATAAAAACGTGTCTTACTGTTTATGATGTATATGAAAACACGTGCAGTTCTTCTTTGCACGCACTGAGCCAAAATGCAAACATGTTTCTTTGCAGAGTCCAGACATGAGATTAAAGGTGTTTGTGTCAAATCTTTTAGTGCTTTTGTAGCCAACACCCAAAATCAGCCTGACTAACAAACCTTGGATGTTATTTCGTGTTTTGTGATTTTTAAAAACACAGGAAAGTGATATTTGAGCCGAGCTATCATTATGAATAATGATTCCGTGCAGACTTGCAGGGATGAGTTGGAACTGGAGACTTGGTGCTGTTGACTGAGCAGCTCTGCTCATTCTTCTCTTTATCTCACCGACATTCTCCTGCCTCGTTTCAATAGCCATTCTTCACTGGAGAGGGCCCTTCGCGGTCATTCACACTTTTCCCAATCTGTATTCTAAGTAGTTCGCAGATCTTTTGTATTCCGGGCCGATAGCAATCTGAATCCTGATGCTGACTTGGGGGGGCTGTAGGCATCCTCGAGGAACCAAAAATAAATGTCTTTTACGTCTTGGAGTGTGAAATCTTTCATAATAAAACCAAACTATATGTGCACATCGAGTCAAGATGTGATGGAAAAAATAGCAAAGAACTGTTTTTAAGGCTATGCAAGTGTAAGCATCAAGTATTTGGTTCTTTATGTATAAAACTATACTTAAAATGCCAAGACAAAAAATTAGAAAATGTCAAAAATCACCTGATATGAGAAGAGAAACAAACATAACTTTCTGTCACCAAGTATGAAATACAAAACTGTGAATTCAGCAACAATTATTTTTGGGAATTTTGATAGCAAGTTTTTCAGAGCATCAAAAAGGGAACAGTGATGAAAGAGATTTGGAGAATCTAAATAATGAAATGCTGTATGCATTTTTCATGAAATGCCAGGGCCTGCTTGCAGACAGATAATGTAGTAACTGCCTGTCTCTGAATAATGCTGATAAGAGCATCATAACCATACAGAGGCCTTTCTTTAACAGAGTTTCTTCTCTGTAGGAGTGCCGCTGCTGGCAGATCTGAAGGACAACATGCTCGGGATTAATCCAACTACGTTTATAAGCCTTAGCACACTGATTTCTTTCCTTTATGTCTCTTGAGTGTGACTGATATGTCTCGATTGTTGTAATATAAAAAAAACTATAATATTGGAAAGTTATAAATGTTTACATTCTCTTTAAATAACTACAGATCTTCTCATTTTCATTCATTTTATCCATTCATCCTCTATACTGCCCAGTCCATAGTGGGTCACAGGGGGGCTGGTGCCTATCTCCAGCAATCTACGGGCGAGAGGCGGGGTACACCCTGGACAGGTTGCCAATCCATCACAGGGCAACACAGAGACATAGGACAAACAACCATGCACTCACTCATTCACACATAAGGGCAATTTAGAGAGACCAATAAACCTAACAGCCATGGACTCATTCATTTCAGATTTCATTCGTTCTTTAATTTATGCGTTTGTAGAATTCTGAACTTTTTACTGGCACTCAACTGGCTCTCAAAATATGGTACAACTTCCACTGTTAGTACTTGGGCTGCCTTTAGTGGTACCCAGATTAAATGTGGTCTCAATTGTTTGCAAGGTTTATTTGAACAAGTTAACTGTGTTGTAGAGCAAATTAGCACTAATAACAGAGTTGCTCAAGCACTTCGATCTTTGCATCAAACACATACTTCTCAAAAGAGAAGAGGTGTTTGGAAAATGTATGATTTACTGAAGCACAATACGGTGAAACAGGAAGACTTCTGAGATCAAAATGTGTAGTTTAGTCATTTTCTACCACTTATTCCATAGTGGGTCGCGGGGGAGCTGGTGCCTATCTCCAGCAGTCTATGGGCGAGAGGAAGGGTACACCCTGGACAGGTCACCAGTCCATCGCATGGCAACACACAAACAGCCATGTTAATTACATTAAATCCAATTTAATAGTGCCCCGGTTCCAAGTTGGAAAACTAGTGGGATAAGCTAATTAACTTGCTTGGTAACCAAACTGACTAAGGCTCTAGGTCAGTTCATGCCTTTTCAATTTTGCTTCACTATTTTGTAGACTCATTGCCCTTATGTCCTTTCCAACTTTTGTTTGTATCCATATACTTAAACTGTTGTGTATCAGTTTATTTATATTTGTGGTTAAATAATTTTTTTGACGGAAACAAGTGGTCATAAAAAAGTTAAAATCTTATAATTATATCCAGAATTATATTACATATAATTTCAATTAATTCTGCATTATTGTCTTAAAACTTTGTATTACACTCTATTTCTATTTATTTTGAGTCAGATGCCCATTTGGGCAAGTTGACTCATGAAACATGACAGATTATCACATTATAACTCTAAATTACTTAATGCTGGTAGTTATTATTTATATCTACTATTTAGAGTTATTCTGGTAGATATAAATAATATCTACCAGTAGGAAGATACTACTTATATCAGTAAATGGTTCCTAATGGGTCTAAACTGAAATGCGCTGCAGCAGATGGTTCCTACAGCAAAAGATTTCGGACAAAATTAATAAAACTACAAAGGTACAAAATGGTGAAGGGCCAAATGGCTTAATACCAAGCGAACCCTTAGCAAAATCAGCTAATTAAATGTTTTTCCACATTTGTACTTTCGAGGAGTGTTACAACTCATTCAATAAAGAAGGTTGTATACTACATGTGTGTGAAAACTTTTGAAACTTTCAGATCTGTGTAAAAACACATAATTAAATCACATTTTCAGATAAACCCCTCTGAGCACATTAAACAAGGTGAACATTTGAATGGAAAAGGGTAAAAGACATCCACAACCCACTTGTAAAACACTTTTGTTACTATTTTGGGGAAGAAAAGGGAAAATAACTGATCAAAATAGACATGGAGAAACACAGTGATCATTGGAACTGCAACTAAAATCAAAAAAGCACCAAAGGAACACAGAACTAAGAAAGAACTAAACTCTAAGTGTAAACGACCATGACCTCATTATGGTGTTGCATGGAAAACTTGGTATTTACCGAGGTGCTAAGTGCAATAAAAGCCTTTCAACCACCGAGGAACAAAAAGTGAAAAACATCTCCCAAGATAGGGGATTTTAGACACAGCATCAGGGGAAACAGAAAGTGTCTAAACTTTCATCATCCTAATGATTTCATGTCATATGATGAAGAAGCATGACAGAGGTCAGTGTGAACTGGACTCTGTTTTTTGGACAAACGTGAAAGTAACGGTCAGCAATGTCCAGCTCTTCTAAGGAAAACAAGTCACAGTGGCAGGAATTTCATTTCAGATTTAAATATTTGGCCAGTGTGATTCAGCAAGAATTACAACGTTATTTCCAAAACTTCCCTTATTTTTAACAGTGGACTGCACACTCTAAAACTCTAAAGATCACTGCTTGTATTTCGCAACTGTGGTGTACTTTCAAGATCTACTGCACCTCTAGCTAGAGTCAGTTTTCACAGCTAAACCTCCCACCAACTGCTTATTTGTGATATATGTTTTCAGTGCTGTGCTGTCCGATATGAAAACAATCATTATCTGTCTCTTAAATGTAACTCCCATCGTAAAGCAGATGCAAATATTTGCAAACCCCCTTTGAGACAAGTAGGATGTATCAGAAGAATCAATGGTGCAGATCAACTTTGCTCTCACATATCAAAGACCCAAGTATGATATTCAGTTTCAAAGAAGCCCGTGTATGTCAGAGAAAGAAGTTTTATATGGCCTGGCTTTGCCAACACTACTCTAATGAAACCCTCAGATCATGAATTCTCAGCACATCGAGTCTCCAAAGTAGTTTTTGATAGAAACTCCCACGTCCAATGACGTGGGAGTTTCTATCAAATCCCCTGGGGACTCAAACATAACAATCATTGAGAAGTGATATAATGTGGATTCCTCCTGTGACGAAAACCGTCATCCGACATGGCTATGAAATGGTTTGTAGAGTGGGAATGTACATTTAGAAAGGATCCAAACATGGTAATATTAGCCTTCATTTCAGACAGAGGTAAAGGAAGGAAAAGCATGTCTGAGCCTGCAGAGAAGAGGCCTGCAAAGGATTTGTAGAATTTCCATAAAACTTTACATAAGGGGCTTCATTAAGAGGCTTTACCTTTTCTCTTCAGCACTTATAATGACTTTAGGAGTATTTAAAATAAAATAAAACCGTTTCTGTATCACTTATTACAAGTTTTCAACTTGTAATAAGTGTTGATGGTATTACTAAGAAAAGAAAGCGCCTAGAAATAAAACCAAGTTCTCAGCAGTTTGCTTTAACTGGCCAAATAATCTGGATAGATCATGAAAATCTATTTTGCTGGGACACATGCCCTAGAATACAAGTTCTGATCAACAGAAAGTTGCCCCCCATTAAACAACAAAGTGCATAGTGATCCACTTCAGACACGTCATCCGTACCAAACAGTAATTGCACTGTATGTGGTCTATAAAGGTTTAGAGGATTGAAGAAATGCTGCATGCCCATGTCCTAATTTGGTAAGTTAGCCAAAATATATTTTGATCTTCAAAATGGGAATATTGTTTCACAAAAGGATCTTATTGCACTGAAGAAGACTTGAAATGATTTGATGCTTCTATTTTCATGTGCCGTTTAGTTTAGAGCATACTAAATACAAAGCCTGGTACTCTGCTGAGGTGTTAAAAAAGCACAAGTTGCTTTAATAGCTGCCTTCAGTTTGAATGCAATGTTGGGGTTGGTTTCTCTTATCTTCCTCTTCACAATACTCCATAGAGTCTATATTGGGTTTAGGTCAGGACAGTTTTCTGGCCAATCAAGTGAAGCGGTACCATGGTGAGTAAAGCAGGTATTGGTACTTTTGGCAGTGCGGACAGATGCCAAGTACTACTGGAAAATAAAAGCAGCATTCCATAAAGCTTGTCAGCTGAGAGAAGAATTAGGTTTTCCAACATTTTCCAACATTTAATCACATACAGCAGAAACGTCACACTGGACCTCAAGCAACTTGGATTATGTACCTCTCCACCCTTCCTCCAGACTCTGTATCCTTGATTTACAAGTAAAATGCTGGACAACAGTCAAGTTGTTTTTTCCCCTTAGCCCAAGTAAGATCCTTCTAATGTTCACTCTGGTTCAAGAGTGGATTGACACAAGAAATGCAGTTGTAACCCATGTCCTGGATACGTCCATGTACTGCTTTAAAGCTGCAATTAATACCTTGTGAATCTGCCCCCAAATTCTTGACTGGGCTTTGTTAAAGAATGCATCTTTAATGCATCTTTTTTAACCACACTTTTTTTCTTCCACTCAATTTTCCATTAATATGATTGGATACAGCACTCTGTGAACAGTTAGCTTATTTAGCAATCACCTTTTATAGAATAGAATAGATGGTTGTAATAAAAACACAGAGTGAAAAACTATACAGTTATAGATAAATAGCAAAAGTAGTCTCTAAATATAATTGGTTTTGTCCAGAAATAAGCTATATACAAAAATATAGAGACATGTGCAAAGAACTGTGGGAATGTTGACAATTTATCTGGTTTGTTTGGAGCAGTGCTGGTCTCCCAGCTGCTGGAAGGAAAAGATCTTTTGTGGCTTATCCTCCTTGTGGAGGGTGTGAGTTACCATCTGCTGAACAACTGTCAAGTGAGCGATCTTTCCCTTGGTAGAGTAAGATATAGCATATAACATAACAAAAAAATATTCTTTATTATTATAACCATTTTTTTTATTTAGCTATGTCTGGGTCTGGCCTTTATTTTATTCAGCTCTCCTTCAGAACTCGTTTTCCTTTATATCTAAAAACGCCCCTAACTGGGACCGTTATTTTAAGCTTTAACGTCTTTTTCTCGCAGACTGAGTTTCACATGTTCCGCCCAGCATCATGCGGAGTGTTTTAGGGTTTTATAGTGAAGCTGTTTTTGAAGACCTCATGCACATACAGACCCGCCTCCACCTCTTCCTCCTCCTCTGGGAGGCTGGGTCGGGGGCAGGCTGACAGTGCCTACTTAATGTGGAATTTCGCGTGTCAGACCGTCACAACTAATCGTCGTGCTGAACACGCAAACACATTGTCGCCAAAACTTTACATGATCGACGAGAGTTAAACATGGCAGAGGTGAGTTCTGTTGTTTCTCTTAACTGAAGCGACGCTTGCGTCAGGTTTTGCTTCATGCTGTTTCCTATATCAAAAAACATGTGCTTACAGCTCTGTTGTTATTCTTAAGAGCAGTATTCTCCCTAGTTTATAAACATTTTTTCTGGCTTTTATGAGCTTTAAAACTAAAAAAAAACACTGTCGTTTCTATTTAGGAGGACATTGTATATGAGCTGTTTTTCGACAACAGCACTGACAACAACTCTGAGGGGTCTGGAGACTTTGACCTAAACATCCAGGAGCCATGTGGTCAAGCGCTCGGCAGGAACTTCAACAAGATCTTCCTCCCAACGGTTTATGGAATAATATTTACCCTGGGGATTGTCGGCAATGGACTGGTCGTTGTTGTCATGGGCTACCAGAAGAAGGTCAAAACTATGACGGATAAGTACCGGCTCCATCTCTCCGTTGCAGACCTCCTGTTTGTCCTCACACTGCCTTTCTGGGCTGTGGACGCTGTCAAGACGTGGTACTTCGGAGGCTTCCTCTGCGTGTCAGTGCACATGATCTACACGGTGAACCTGTACAGCAGCGTCCTGATCCTGGCCTTCATCAGCTTGGACAGGTACTTGGCGGTCGTCCATGCCACCAACAGCCAGGCCACAAGAAAGCTGCTAGCGAGCAGAGTGATCTACGTCGGAGTGTGGCTGCCTGCTGCCATCCTGACTGTGCCTGACCTGGTGTTTGCCCGGGTCCAGGATGTACAGGATGTAAGCTCCTCCAGCTACCTCTTCATGGAGGACAGCATGGAGAGTGCCAGTTCTAGAACAATCTGTCAGCGCATTTACCCAGTGAACAGCAGTCTGATATGGACAGTGGTTTTCCGCTTTCAGCACATCCTGGTGGGCTTCGTCCTACCCGGACTGGTCATCCTCATCTGCTACTGTATCATCATCTCCAGGCTCTCCCAAGGTGCCAAGGGCCAGGTGCTGAAGAAGAAAGCTCTGAAGACGACGGTAATCCTCATCATTTGCTTCTTCAGCTGCTGGCTGCCCTACTGCATTGGCATCTTTGTCGACACCCTTATAATGCTGAACGTTGTGTCCTCTAGCTGCGAGCTGCAGCAGGCAGTGGAGACGTGGATCTCCATCACTGAAGCACTGGCCTACTTCCACTGTTGCCTGAACCCCATCCTCTATGCCTTCCTGGGTGTGAAGTTCAACAAAACCGCCAGGAGCACGCTCACGATCAGCAGCAGATCGAGCCAGAAAGCGACTCTCATGACCAAAAAACGAGGACAGATTTCTTCTGTGTCCACAGAGTCCGAGTCTTCCAGCGTTTTGTCAAGTTAACCAACAGTCAATGTTGGGAGTTCTTGACTTTATACACTCAGGAGAGACTAAAAAAACTAAGCTTAATTTTGAAAGAACTTACTACATTTTGTACAAATGTAAAAAAAAAGAGGGTTTTTTTTATACGTGGGCCTTTGTATGCCTTGAAAACTGCAACTGTGTGTTTTTGTTACATTTCCTCCCAATTGTTTGGCTCCTTAAGTAGCATTGTGTCCTGGACAGTACCTCTTTTCCAATGAAGATCCATTATCTCTGTTATCATCTTCACAGACTGTGAGGCTCCGTTTTAATTGGTCTTAACCGTTTTTATCCATTAGTAGCTGCTTTTGTAAACCTTGTACATAGTTTTCTGTAGCATTTTTTGTGTTCGCACTTAGGTTGCGTGAATAAATAAAAGCTATAATTTATTGCTGTCGTTTACACTGGGCTTATGCTTGATTTAAGAAGGTTGCTTTTTGTACCATTTTTTTTTACTGTAAAAATAAAAGTGTCCTGTACTTTCCATGAATTTTGTGTGATGAGGGTTTTTACCACTCCTTCTCCCCTTTAGGAAGTATGTGGGTGAGTAGTGGTGTGGGGGTGGAAAGTCTCCTAACAAATGTCACCACCTGAACGCCTGTAATGCAGGGGGACTGTGCAGACAGACCCTGTAATTGCAGGAACATCTGTGCACTTTACATCTTAAGCAGACAGCAACACAAAAGCAAAAACAAATCTCTTAAAATTAGCCTCCATATGGCTTCCAAACAAAGAAATTAGCCAGTTTCCCCTCTGACTTATTTTCTTTCTTTTCCAGTTTGCAAGATATACTGCCTTCATTATGTTTGGCCTGTAAACAAGCAATATTCTCATTCATAGAGAGGGTCAGTGGGTCAACTTAGCCATTAAATGTATCACAAAAACCAAAATAAATGTATTCAGTAGATGCAAATAGACATACATTGTCTTTCATGAGGGTTCTTGTAATATATCACTTGTATGAATTTGCTAGAACAAGAAAAGGACAACATAAGACCTTTAAAATAACCATTTTGAACATTTACCCATATCAGTCTCCTTTAACTGGGATACATGCTTTAAATTTAATCAGTGCTGGAATAGTGACAGAGGCTGATGTTCAAGTTGGCAGACCAAAGGTAGCAAACAACAATTGATGTCAAGGAGAATGAAGTCATCAAATGCCCTTTGTATAATAGAGCCATGGCATTCATTCCCAACTCCCATGGAGATACATTTCCATGTCTTTACATGGAGAGAAAAAAGTGTGAAGTGCTTCCATTAAGTCAAAGGGTTAATGCCTGTACTGGTGCAGTGCAAGAATATAAAACAAGAGGAGCTTTTTTAAGTTGGAAATGTAGCCAAATGAGCCTGATTTAGCATAGGACCTCATCCTGTGCAGGGAGATCAGCCATCTCTGTGCCTCAGTCTCTTCAGTCACTCTCTCTTCTCTTCACATTTATGGTATGTGAACAAGGGACATTTTTACTCCCAGCCTGAAAAACAGCTTTTATTGTCAAAATAATATAACAGCTGCTGTGGGCTGAATACATCTCACAAAAGTATTCAGGTCCCTTATTTTTTCATATTTTCTTATGTTAAACTACAAACATCAATGTATCTGGAACAAAAATCTGAAAAGTTTAGCCTGCATCTTTTTTCTTTCAACCTTCTGCTTCAATTACAGCTGCAATGGAGACTTAAATAAGACTTTCTGGCCAACAAAACCCTACTAAAACATCATCCTGAACACACCATAAAACACAGTGATGGAAGCAACATGCTGTGGGGACACTAGTGGCAAGAAGTAAGGCTTTAGAAGTCCTGTTATCAGCTTGACTCAAGGCATGTCAATGGAAGTTTGTCCTAAGCAAGGAGAGGGAGCTGCAAGAACAACAGAAGAAAGATTGAAGATGGATGGAGCTAAAAACAGGGCAATTCTGAAAAATAACCTGTTAGAAGTTGCAAAAGTCTTGAGACTGGGGTAGAGGTTCACCTTCAAACAGGACAACAACCCTAAATATACGGCCAGAGATATAATGGAAAGGTTTGATCAAAGGATATTCAAGTGTTAGAATGGCCCAGTCAAAGTCCAGACCTAGAGATCAGTTGAAAGCATGTGCAAGACTTGGATATTGATGTCCAAAGATCCTCTCCATCCAGTCTGACTGAGCTTGAGCTGTTTGGTTTTTTTTTTCAAAGAAGACCAAATAAGAGAGAATTGTTGACATAGGGGGGCTGAATACAAATACACACTCATTACAGATCGTAAAAAATCTGCTTTCAAGCTAATCTGACATATATTGCTCTGTATGTTTTAGGGGCATCAGAATAAAGAGGACTAATTACAAATAGACTATATGCTTTTGTAAGGTTTCTTGGTAAAAAAAAAATATTTTCTTTTTGCCTCACAAGTATGTGCAACCTTGAGTTTATCTATTACATAAAATCCAAATAAAATGCATTGAACCTTGTCTTTGTAATGTGACGAAATGTAAAAATCCTTAAGGGGTGTGAATACTTCATCTAGGCAGTGTATTTTACTGTGATTCACTAAAGGCTTTCAACTGGTTTAATTAAACATATGTAAATTTCTGACTGATTATATGCCGTATAATGATAAAAGTAAGTAGATACATAGGTTCTGCTTCTCGCCAAACTGACATTGGCCCCGAGTGGAGTGCTTAAATTTTACATAAGCAGTCCTGTTAGGAATTCACATCTTGGGTACAAGAATGTTCCCTTCCATTCATTATTAAAGCTTTTATTATTTCTGTGTAATGAAAAACTACAATATTCAACAACACACATCTTCATTCAAAGGGGCAGTTTTTAAAGTTTCTACCTTCCATAACCTACAAATTTCACAAGTAAGCGGAATAAAACTCTGGTGAAAAACTACCATTTTATTAGTTAAAACATGCTCATGCAAACATTCTCCTGTGAGAAGTTAGGAATCAGGGGTTAAAGGTGAAGTTGTTGGAGATAGCAGGAAATTGCTTCTACTGGTAATTCATTATATCTGCACCTCCATATGCAAAATTTTACACTTGGATTCTATAAAATTACCCAGCCTTTCCTAACTGTTAATGTTGGGAACTTTAAAAACAAAGTAGTTAAAGGTTAGCAAACACCAGCTTAGAAGAACAACAAATAGCCCGAGCTCCTTTTGTGCAGTGACACACTCTGCCAAAGGTTACGTTGTTTTAGGGAGGAAAGTGAGCGACAGGAAGCCTGTTTCCTGCGTCAGGTACTCTTGTGGCCGGCAGCCTGAGAAAAGCTTTGAAGACTCCCCCGCTGAATTCAAACCACCATCACTCGCTGTGCCAGCCCATTCCTGCAAAGGTTAATGGATACCTATGTGCACTTAGAGCACTCAAGCAAAGGTGAGAATGTAATTTTACAGTTTGACAGTTGCTGTAAGTGTAAAACAACCTAAACATGCTAATCACTTGCAGTTAGTTGTTTATTTACATTTCATTACATGCAGGCTAATTTATTTACATCATAAAATAAAGAATAGTTTAAAATGTCTTACATGTTAGAAACATATTTCAAAAATGACCCTGCTGCATGTGTACACTGGCATAGGTATGTTTTCAGAACCCTTTTAAGTCAAAAATTAAAATGTGGCATCAGCTTGAAGGTCAAAAATGCTCTAGAAAGTCTAACCTCCAACCCACAAAACAGGTGATCCCCAAGATAAGACCACCAGGAGAACCACAAATGCAATGCTGCAGTTCCTCTTGCCCTATAGAATGGCCAAATATTTATAATCAGGGTTAAGCTCAGGCAAACAGGCATCTTTACTTAGACACAGCTTGTTAAGAAATAGATTTTTCACAAATATACTAAACAGAAAAGCCCACCAATTGGTCAATTATTACAGAACATATATTACTTCTTAAAATGACTTTTTATAAGAGCCTTAGTGAAATTCATATGCTGTTTGGAAACACATAGGTACATTTTCTGAAATTACGCTCATTTATATTTTTAAATATTTTTACCTCTTCTTATTAAATGATTTTGACAGTGTGATTTATTATTGACAGTCGAAGTTTATATCTTCTTAAAACTTCATTGATCAATCTCTTCCAAACATATCACATTGAAAATTTACTCACAGTAGGAAGAGAAATTTGTTCAAAAATAAAATTCCATCTTTAAGCGGCACAGTATATAATAGGCCATCCTGTTTCATTTAAAACAGTCACTTGGTGTGGTTCTCTATGATTTAATAAGGTCATTTAAGTGTTTTTGGATAAGATTGGATTTTATTTAGATGATTTTGACAAAGCTTGATTGGACAGTGGCATTCATACTTGAACTTCACATTTTGTCATAGCTAGAGTATTTAATCAGGATTGTATTAGATAGACCATACAAAGTAGCACAATCCCCACCGTAAGAATGCTTTGCCTCGCCATGGACAGGGAAGTTGGTCAGAGTTGATGGAAAGGGTTGGGTGAGGACAATACAGGACAATAAGGGATAAAAAAAGGGGAAAAGACAGCAAAAAAATAAATAAATTTAAATTTAAACTGTGACAAGAGTTCACTCTTTAGTAGGACAAAAAGTATAAACATACAGCTACAATGGCATGGTTTGGGTCAAAGCATATTCATATCTCAGAATGATACAGCCAAAGTCCAAAACTAAAATACAACTGAGAATCTGATGCAAGACTTGAAAATTGCTGTTTACACACACTTTCCATCCAATCTGATTGAGCATGACTGCATAAAATACAACAAACATATCATTGCCTAGATGTGCACAGCTGGTAGTAAATACACCTCAAAAGGCCTGCAGCAAAAGGTGATTCCTCAAAGAATTAAACCACCTTTTGTACTGAACTACCTGTTCAACACAAAGGGATGATTCACGTTTTAGTATTATATGTGAAAAACAATTAAAACAATGTATAATTTTCCTTACCCTTCACAAATATTTATTACTTGTGAAGGGTATTACTTGTGATGTTGGTCTGTTACATAAATCCTCAATATACAAATAAGTTTGTTGTAACAATACAAATTGTGAAAATTTTCAAGGTTTAAAATACTTTAGCAAGAAAACTAATGTTAAAATTTTAACAATACACAATGATAGAAAGTTTGTTAACATATACAGGTAATGTCACACAAATCACCATGTACATAATGAATAAATAAATTAATAATAAAATATATATAAAAATATATCCATTAAAATACAGTAATAATTCCTGCTCACCATATATTTGCTTAAGATAAGGAAATACTGTAAAGTGGATGGCCTCATGCAATCAGCTAGGCTTTTTTAAACGAATATCTGTTTACCAAATGATATTTTTTCATAAACTGAATTTGACTGTTTTGTGTTATATTTGCAATTGAATTTGACCAGAATCTGACTATTTAATAGATGGCACTGGAATTAATTTGATTTATATGAACTGAATATGGACCAAAGTATGATCATAAAACTGGGTAAGAGTTCTCACTGTTTGTCTCATTTGTTGTCTTGAGAAGATTTTTCTTGTTCATAGGTACTAAAGAATTAGCCTATAAATATATTTTATTTATATAACAAAAATTAACAATAATTTAACAGAGATTAATTCAATTCATTTTATTTAATTAACCCAATTGAATTAATTTATGTAATGAAGTTTGATTATACAATTTTCCGTTGTTTCAAAAACGTCTGCACAGCCTGAGTGAACTACACCAGAGTTATTTCCGTACAGATGTTTGATGTATTTTGTCTGCTCCGGACAAACGACAATGAGGCGGAACTACAGTCCGTGACTCGTTTCCAGTCGGAACTGTGCTCGGTCAAAACAGCTCCTTCCTTCCTGGTCCCGTCCATGCTGTGAACAGCTGATGCGGTGCTTCTCTTCTCCTGTCAAATAGTTGCAAAATAATAAGTCCCAACTGTCCAAGAATAAAACTGGACATGACGAAGGAAGAAGTAAATGGGTAAGAGCGCAGTGAAGGTTGTGTTTGCTGTAACTCAGCTCTCAGAGCGGCAGTGACTTCAGCATGGTGCTAACACGGCTAGCAGCTAACACTAACTTGCAGCGGATTGCATCAGCTGACAATTTTGCAAAGTTTAATTAAGCGTCTGAAAAAAATACTTGCACGATCATAAACAAAGCATGAAAAGAAAACCTCAGCAATCTTCCTTCTGGCCGTGGGACGCATTTACGGTTTAAATAGAGTTGGAAATAATATATTTTGTTCCTATAAGAAACAATTGAAACTGAAAATGAATATATTTGTAAAACACTTAGCCTGCTGTTCTCAACACAAAGTTCATAACTGTGTTAAAACCTGATGCGTTTTGAAAAACTTGAAGCATTCCTGTTAAAAAATATTTAAATTGCGGGATATTCTCTGGTCTTTAAAAGCTAACATTGCATTCTTTGATATTTACATTATGACAAGAAACTGAATACTGACGATAAGAAGTATCTAGACACTGATGCAATGTCATCCTTCTCTGTTTTCCTGCAAAACTTTGCTTAATTTAAAAAAAATTTGAAAGGATGCCTTGTAAAGTTTGTTTCTTTTGTGCTTTTTAACTGTGGCAAATAAGAACATCTGTCTGGATTGTCCAACGGAAATGCATCTCATTAACTGTTGACGTTTCTGTAATTGAACATCATCTGATTCTGTAGGCATACATCAACAAAAGGGATTCATATAAAAGGATTAAGGCTGCACAATATTTAAGAAACATGACACTGCTATATAATTTTTTGAAGTAATAATGACGATAATGACGGCGAGAAACACATTTTCTTTTCCACTATCCCAATGTCTCCACCACCCTCCTTGAGCTCCTTGGTCACCTAGATGTCCATCAGAAGTAGGCTTAAAGAACAATGACAGCCAATTCAAGTGGATAAATATATTACTGGCATGCATTGTTTTAATGCATGGCACCTGAAATTTAATATTTTAGTTTATTCAGTTGTTTAGCTAGCACCAATTCACAACACATGTCTCGGTAGCCTTCCAGATAGTTCATCTAAGCACTCTTTTGTGAATGTGCAATTGCATTGAGATTACACACACTGTGTACCTCTATGACAAAGCTTAAAAACCTTAATTATTTCAAGATAACACCTCTAGGTTTTGATATGACCGATGGTACATTATTGGGGTTTTTAAAAGCATGTTGAAACATATTTCATTGGTAGATGTTTGGTTTGTTTTTAAACATGACCTAACATACTAACATACAACCTAACATACAAAATCAAGTTATTGAGATAAATGGCTGTTAAAAGTTAAATCTGGAATATAGTTTAATTTAATAATAATATAAACGTGCAAAAAATTTTTGGAAATTATTTTAAAATACACTCTATTTACTATGGCTGTAATTCTGATACCTGTACAGACCAGTTGAGTTTCATGAGATGGAATACATTATAAAACCAAAATAACTATGAGCTACTTCTTGCTGATGGATATAATTTATTGGAGTCTAGACCACAATTCCTTACAAATGCATCATTGTAAAGGCAGGTATAAAATGACCACAAGCTGGGTACAAATTGACACAAGGAAGGTACAAAGCGTCCAGTGGTAGACGGCCGTTTCGTACCCAGACAAGCGGGGTGCGAAACGTTTGAAACGAAATGACTCTCATTCTGTTAGACTTTAGATTTCTGACCTTTGCACAAAGAATAAAGCCACTGTTTCCACCCTTTTATTGCTTTTACTATGTAGTGAGGTTAGAAATGTTAACCATTAAACAGCAATGGATGCATTGTGTTTGAGACTGAAGCTGTAGGATCCATGACATGTTGGCATAGTTAACCAGCAGTTACCGTTGGATGACTTGTGTTATGAACCAGTTGAGCTATCGGTTTTTGGTTTAACAGTTGACTCTGTCTTTAAGCATATTATGGCTCTGTTTCATTGTCTTTTAGAAACAGCAATAAAACAACAATTTAGATTGACATATAGTACTACTGAATAAGAACCATTACTTATAATACATATCTTTATTCTGAAGATTAGTCTCAAGTGTTTCGGAGGGAAAGCTTAGGCCATGATGTTAGAGCGGTGGTATCAATGGTCACATTAGACAATAGAGGAAGTACAACCGGGACCTGATTCCTCCCTTGGAAGCCATAATATGTTGCAGTTTTTGGCTTTTGTTTGGGCTTTATTGCTATTCATAGCTGTCCTCTGCTCCTTGTTATTTCCTGATCTCACGGGCTTCCTTCGGGTCCAGACTCCTGGTGTTTTGGAAAACCAAGCTGCTGTCATTTATGCACCTGCAGTTTTTTTTTACTGACTTTTATTTTTAAATCTGAAATACAGAGTTCTCAATTTCTCATTAATACAAGCACCACTACACTGATATTATTCAGGAAAAATAATGTACACACTTTTTCAAACACTAAATGGGTAAATAGAAAACTAGGATTCAGAGATAAATTATTCTAAGGCATGTTTACCCCTTTTTCATATTTTTCACCCTATATTTGATTTTATGTGTTTGACCAACAGTAGTCTGCTCTGAAAACCTGTTTTGGCCTATATGCAAAATTGTATATGTGGTGGAAAAGTAACACTGAACCTCACATCCCATGGTGGTGTCATCTGTGACATCTCTTCCCTATCCCTGCTTCTCGTCAGCAGGGACATGTCAGCTAGTCATGAGGCACCTTTCAACTGCTGATTCCTGAACGTTTCTTCTCCAGAACTGAACTTGATCCAACCTTTTTATTTACTCAGGGCGTTTTTTTGTGTGCGTTTCCATTGTGGGATCTGCAAGCTGGGCCATTTCTGTAGATTATGTCCTCTGACTCCGAGTGGGTCCTCTGCTGCTGGAATCTAGTGGAACAGATCTCCACCCACTGCAACAGCAGAGTCCCTAGTTCGATTAAAAACCATGAATTCAGACTAAAACTGCATTAATTTTGCATTGTTTCAGAGCTGTTATGATTTAAAAGCCACTTACTGCCACTCCATATTGTATGAATATATAAAAGTAGAATGTATTCTAACTGAACTCTGTCGATCCCATCTTTTGCCTGTGTGAGAGATGATAATACAGAGCTCCAAGTGGTTTTACAATAGGCTATCTATATATGTAATTTATGGCTGTTTCATGGCCGTTAATTCTGAGGATGTTTGTAATAATATACAGATCCTCAGTGATGAAAGCCTTCGAGATGAGTGGTATGAGAAGAAAACCCACAAACAGATGCAGCGTCAGCCGCAGCAGCATGTCCGCTCCATTCAGACTTAAAATCTCAATCGTCAACAGTCCTTTGCGGTTTTTATTGCTTTAATCTGTATCTAAGAACATAAACGCTGAATAATATTCTAACCTGCTACCACTGTGGTTTCTGGAAAAGGCCCCTGCGGTTGAAAAGCACCTTTAAATGTTTCAGAAGACCAGAGCCTGTAGTGGAGGTTCTCCCTCCAGCAGGAAAAAACCCCTTAAACATTCAACCAGACGTAAGGTGGAATGGTTTGGATCATAGCTCATCCATGTGGTAGACTTGTCCAGTCACGTTGCAGACCTGAATCCAATCTGTTGCAAAATTTTAAAATAGCTGTTCAGAGATGGTCGCTATCCAATCCAACTGAGGTTGAGCCATTTTGCAAAGAACAAACCAGTCTCTAGATGTGCTAAACTGGCAGACACACTCTATCTGTGTACATTTGTGGTCATTTGGGCCTCACTGTTAGAGTTTTGGTACGTATTTGTTTATCCTGTTAACACCATGTGACTTTATTATTGTAGGCAAGTTTCTCATGCTTTTCTGCTCAAGTAAAGGGCCATTGTCTGGTAAATAACGACACCTTTACTTTCAGATAAGATAAAATGGGATAATCTGTGTTCTCTACAAACAGTTACATCATTAGAGATTCTCAGTCAGTCTATAGTCTTCTCAAATCTGCAGAGTTTATCTACCTAATCTTATTTTCTGACATTTCAATCTTAGCTGTTCTTCAAAGTCTCTCCATTCAATTTATCCCAGCTCCAGCTGTTTTGTTTGGAAGAACAATGAGATTAAAGGTGGTTCAGACCTTAAAGCTGGACGTGGTGATGGCTCAGAATTAATTTTCCCAGGCACTCAACTACTTCCTCCGGGGATGCAGGAGAAAAAGGAGATAGAAACTGACTTTCATGTTTATCTTGTGTGTTTCTTCCTGTTTCAGCGCGACGGAGGAGGAGCAGCAGGCTCAGTCAAAGAAAGCCCTAAAGAAACAGCAGAAGGAAGCGGAGAAAGCAGCAAAGAAGGCTGAGAAACAGGCCAAGCTGGTCAGTGGTGTTATTGCATTTTTTGTTCTGTTTTGATGTTTCACATCCGCCAAAAACCTTTACAGCTGTTGACGGTGTGACGTGCTGTTCTGGTGGGCATTGTGGGCCCAGCAGGGTTGGTGAGTCGACGGGAGGTTAGAGTCTCTATTGTTTAAGTATTCCTGTCATTTTGGCCATGTTTATGTCCATCCCATGTGTTGTTTTCTTCTACAATCATCCCACATCCTACACAGTAATGCTTATATTTACTGAAACACTCCTGCAGAGATGGATTATTGAGAGATTTGTTCATCATTTCAAACTTTTAATCACATAACTAACAACTCATAACATTCCTCCCGATCACGCCTCTCCAGGTGTCACTGTCGTTTCCTACGTGGGCGTTGAAGTCCCCCAGCAGAATAATGGAGTCCCCGGGAGGGGCGCTATCCAGCACCCTTGACAGGGACGCCAAGAAGGCCGGGTACGCCGCACTACCGCCCAGCCCGTAGACCGAAACGACAGTGAGAGACCTGTCCCCAACCCGAAGGCGCAGGGATGCGACCCTCTCATCCACTGGGGTAAACCCCAACATGAGACGGCCGAGCTGGGGGGCAACAAGCAAACCTACCCCAGCCCGCCGCCTCTCCCCTTGGGCCACTCCAGAGTAGGAGAGTCTAGCCCCTCTCGAGGAGATGGGTTCCAGAGCTCACGCTGTGCGTGGAGGTGAGCCCGACTATTTCTAGTCGATATCTCTCGACCTCCCATACAAGCTCAGGCTCCTTCCCCCCCAGTGAGGTGACATTCCACGTCCCTAGAGCCAGCCTAAGCATCTGGGGATCGGGCCGCCAAGGTCTCCACCTTCGTTCGCCACCCAATCCTCTTTGCACCGGTCCCTCACGGTTCCCACTGCAGGTGGTGGGCCCACTGGGGGATGGCCTCGCGTCTCTCCTTCCGGCTTGGCCCGGCCGGGTCGCGCGAGTAGCAACCCAGTCACCAGGCGCTCTCTGGCGGGTCCCGACCCCAGGCCTGGCTCCAGAGTGGGACCCTGGCTCCGCCGTACCGGGCGACATCACATGCCTCGTTTGTGTAGTCGTCATGAGGGTGTCTTGAACTGCTCTTTGTCTGACCCGTCACCTAGAGCCTGTTTGCCATGGGAGACCTTACCAGGGGCATTTAAGCCCCAGACAACATAGCCTCTAGGATCATTCGGGCACTAAAACCCCTCCACCACGTTAAGGTGGCGGTTCAAGGAGGGGAGGTCTATTTCCTGTGGTTAAAAAAGAAGCACCAACAACAGTAACGATCTTTCTATGATCTGCTACTGCAGCTAAGAGAGTACTTCTTTGAATGAGAAATGAATGTTCAAAATATTATTTAAACTGATTAAAGCTAACTTTTATCAAAGCTTTACTTAGTCTCTCTTTGTAGTTTCAAGAAAGGTCCGGTGGCCTAGTTTTAAGTTACATTATCTAATGTTAATTTTGAGGGGGTAAATGTTTGGAGGAAAACAAAAGACAATACTTTTTCCAAGACATATGAACACGTCGGTGATCATATGTCTCAGAACCGCTGTCTCAGAACAGCTCAGAACCACCATAGCACAATAAACAGAATTAGTTATGGTTTGGATCTAGTTGAGCCCCCTCTTAGTGAACTGGACTGAGTGTCTTGACTCGTGGTTCTCACGATCGTGTTTCTCAGCTCTGCTAACGGCAGCAATCTCAACTTGAAGGATCTGGTTTCAACCTGAAGGACGTTATTTTTCAGGAGGTGGTGGCTAGCTTATCTGTCCTCTCTGGTCACTCCGGGAACGGTTGTCCAACACGCAGCCATTCTTTTGACTGAAAAGACAGGTGTAGTGTAATTATTTAAAGGTAAATAATTGATTATTTAAAAAGATTCTTTCCTGATTTTCCTAATTATAAAAATAAAACTATTTATAAATAACAACTTTGACATGTATTTACACACATTCAGACAATTCAATTCAGTTTTATTTATAGCTCCAATTCACAACACGTGTTGTCTCAAAGCACTTCACAAAAGTCAGGTACATGCATTCCAATTAGTCCTAATCATTGAACAGTGCAGTCAGAGTTAGTTATTTATTCAATTTGGATAAAAAGTTTTTCTGTCTAAGGAAACCCAGCAGATTGCATCCAGTCAGTGACTTGCAGCATTCCCTCCTCCCGGATGAGCATGTAGAGACAGTGGACAGTCACTGGCGTTGACTTTGCAGCAATCCCTCATACTGAGCATGCATGTAGCGACAGTGGAGAGGAAAAACTCCCTTTTAACAGGAAGAAACCTCCAGCAGAACCGGGCTCAGTGTGAGCGGCCATCTGCCACGACCGACTGGGGGTTAGAGAGAACAGAGCAGAGACACAAAGAGAACAAAGAAGCACTGATCCAGGAGTACTTTCTATGGGAAGGAAAAGTAAATGTTAATGGATGTAGCTCCTTTAGTCGTTTCACCTAGAAAGAAGGAACAGATAAACTCTGAGCCAGTTTTCAAGTTTAGAGTCTGAAAGAGAGCACATAGAGTTAGTCACAGTAAAAGCTCAGTCAGTAGCTATGTCTAGGAGAGAGAAAGGGTTAAACACTAAAAGACAGGGCCATGTGGATCATCGGTAGAGGGTGAGCATTAAGTTGTTGCCAGCAGAAGCTTGGAGGATTCCCCTCTCCAGAAAGGTGTCACAGGTAGACACAGAGCCAGGCCAGGTGTAGCTTCTAGGAGGAGAAAAGAGAGAGAACAAAGTTAAAAGCTGAAATGACAGCTAATAATGCAAAATTGGAGAGTAGTGTGAGAATGTAGCGAAGAGGGTGAAAGTGGTCATTATGTCCTCCAGCAGCCTAAGCCTATAGCAGCATAACTACACAAAAAGTTTCAGTTCAGATTATTTAGTTAAACGGCGCTTATTTTCAACAATGTCGTCTCAAGACACCCCACAAAGGGTCCCACTGATGGTCATTGTTATACTAAAAACCACAAGGATTGGGATACCTCTCTCTGTCAGACTGACTATAACTGTTGGAAAAGAGAAGGGGTCATACAGGTAGCAGAAATGGACAGCTACTTTTAAGCACAACACTTGATGATCAGGATGCTATCAGTGTGGGATAAGAAGCTGTATGCTCAGCTGTAAGAGGACCATGGGGTAAGTTTTCATGGTACTTGAAGAAACTGTGTAAAATGTCAAATTTGGATGGTCATGGTCTCTACAAAAACACGTTATGCTCAGTCACATCGGAATTGTGTAAGAATACAGATGTACTGGCTGCTTATTAAAAGTTAACACATTATCTTCTACTAAAGGCCTGTGATGACTTTTCAGTATTGTTACACACTTGTAGTGACTCTTGCAGAAAGTTTTATACTTTTAATTACCTAAATGGGGGATTTGTAAAATTTGCCCTGTACTCTTTTTGGTATATGTAAGATGGGGGTTCTGCTGCTACTGAAGTTTCAACAAAGAGACCTTAAACGTTTTCTGTATACACACCTTCTGCTGCTACACACTGCTGCATTCGCTGATCAAAGCATTTCTTTAAGTCCTTTTTCATTAGTTTTCTCAGAAATTCTGTTGGTCTCTTCTTCTGTTCTTCACTTCGAATTTGGTGCCCTTGACTGCAGATGTGATTTATTTAAAAAAAGGCGGCTCCTTATTGAAAAAAGGGAATGCTGCACAGTTTAGTATTTCAGCATTTTTAACAAAACCCGTTCCGTTTGCCATATGATAACTGACTGCTTTCTTCCAAATGCATGTTGCATCGAGGTATTGTCTTATGTTAAAAGATAAAGGGAAAAATAATTGAAATGACAAATATTACAGAAAATGCCACTTTCTCTTTAAATAAGTGCCCAGAAAACCTCAAAAACACAGGTGTGTTGCTTTCTTGTGGACCCCTGTGGGTCTGAAAATAACTCATTCATAGAGGAGTTCAGATTAGCTAAAGAAAAGCATTCCAGTTCTGCTGTTCTGGAGAGATCCAGTTTCCTCATCTTTAAATTCTCCCAGTATTTCACCTTCAAATTAATATAATCTCACAATATCTTGGAAGTGGCATTTCCATTTTTTAACTAGTTTTATGTTATCTTTTCTCTGCTACTTGCTGTAAGAAAATCACCTGTAGTTACTTCAGAGTGAAATAAACTACTGGTTTTTATTTTTTAGAATTTGAGGGGGAAAAGTAGTATATCATGCTGGCTGACAAAATGACAAATGACTGTAAACAGCAATAGTTTTAAAGTAAACCTGTAAAATTAAAAGGTCTTCATGTTCATTTCTGAAAACTGAAAGGAATTTAAAAAACAGTGAAGCTCAAGAACAGAGTGCTACAAAGGTCGGGAAAGTCTGACAAATTATTTGTACTTCATACTGTTTCCCATTTTCTAAATGTATTTATTTTATTGAAGATTTATTTAACCAAATAAAAGACCCATTGAGATCAAGATCTCTTTCATAAGGGTGACCTGGCCAAGAAAGGCAGCAGTACACGAGATAGTGGACAGGTCAGATAGACAACAATAACAAGACCAACATTAAAACGGTGCAAAGTGCGAACCATTTGGCAAATAAAGTGCAAGAGTTATTGGTGCAGTAGCAAAATAAACTTCAAAAATTGTAATTTGAAAAATTCAGCCTGCCATTTGTTCCGTGTATACATGCCTCTGACCTTCTGGCCATCTATCCGTCTGTTCGCCAGTCGAGCTGTCCCTCCGTCTTTGTATGTTTTACACTTAAAAGCTTGAGCTTGATACAAATAGATGCTGTATGTTCACTGTGGACATGTATTCATGCTTTGTAATTAGAACAAATGTGGATTGAGACCTCTGCTAATTAGTGTCTGGAAAAGTCTGGGATTTTTACATGGCAAACATATAGGAACCCTGCAAGATTTATTTAACAGATAGCTGATGAAGAAGTTACAGCGTTATGGTTTCAACCAGTTAATGAGCCAGCTGGTTGACTGTTATCTTACTTCAGTGTTTGTATTTAAAGTGTGGTGCCTTGATAACCTGGTTCATTTTAACATATTACTAACAATGAGATGGCACCAAAAGATGAATCATTACCAACTACCCATGGGCAAACTGCAGGCAGGGAAAATGTAAATATTTGAGAACACTTATATTCGCTGAGGTCTTCCAACAGTTTTCCTGAGTGCTTTGTTTGCTGTGTGCTGTTGTAAAATGCCAGGTGGTTACTTTGGGATTCCTTTGTGGTTATTCAGCTTAATTTGACTCTGCACACCAAGTCTTAGCATAGGAGAAGAAAATGGAAAAAAGTATTTAATTATTCTCCTTACAATCAGACTTTGACAGGTGGGCAGTGTATTAGAGCCTTAATACTGGAATCTTATATTTTGACCAAAGTATATCACAAACGATTTATCTAAATTAGAGATGTAGTTTTGACATAGCGCAGCACTGTCACGACTGAGGTGCCTTTGAAAGGTGAGAGCAGTAAAGTGTCGTCTTCCAGTTGAATTAAACCAGTCAGCATCATTTCATGGAGGGAGCAGCTGCTGTCACTGTTCGATCCACTGGCTGCTGCTCACATCACTGAAGCATAGTAGGCATCGCCTCAGGGAAGACCTGAAAGCTGAGGTGAATGTTTATTGAGTGAACAGTAGTATGTTTTTTTTCTTCTTCTTCCTCCCCTTCTAGCTCTACGCTTATTCTGCAAACACTTGTCACTTTTGTGGGGCCGGCGTGGCTCGGTCGCTTTGCGGCTATAGCGAGTCTATATTCGGTTGATCATAAGCTGCAATATCATCCATCATGTGACTGAATTATTATATCAAGGATGGGTGATTCCAATTCACTCCACTGCCACCAGCCATATCCGTGCTCCAATATCAATTTGCATAGAAAATGGAGCCACAGCATTGCCAAGGCTGGATCTCATCGCACTCTAGGAGTCATTTGGCTGGAAGTCCATGCAGAGATAAAGAATATCTGTCCACTTACACTGTTTCTATTACATAGCAATATCTCGTGCTGCCATTACTCATTGCCTGTGATGTGTCGGAGCAATGTGTGGAAGAGCTGTGCATTCCAGGGATCCAACGACTGGCTCTGGGGCTGAGCTCAGTTATTAATTTTATTCAAATCCTCAACAGCAAAAGATGGAAACACAATTTACATGACTGTTGTAGCAAAACGTTTCTCCATTTGAAGGGAAATATTTTGAAGCCTTTTTTTTTTTTTTTTTTTTTTTGGTTTTAGAATTGAATAGTCAGGAAATAACAAGATGACTATCTACTAGCAATGCCCCCTGACATTTCTTGTTACTTTCCTTCTCTTTCAGGCAGCTGAACAACAAAGTGCAGATGAAGATGTAAGTATCATCAAGCAACCAGTCGGCTCATTCTCTAAGAGCAGTTCTTTGGTTTTCTGTCTCGTTTTGGTTTTCTGTTGCAACAATTGGTATGCAAATACCTGCACACATGACTCTGGGATCCTGTTTTATGTTGTACAGTTTCTCCTTGGGATCATGATAAGCCCCAGTTTCTTGTCGGTTTGTTCCTTATCTCAGATGTAGTAGACAGCCAGACGTCATTACACTGAAGTGGAAAAACTGTCCCAAACATGAAATTGTACGTCTTACTAAATACAGCAGAAAGTTACAGTGTTCTTGTCTGTAAGGATAAGTGGTACAAGCATTTATTCCTTCCTTTAACAGTTAAAGTCATTAGTTAACACAGAGCATGAGATAACCTATTTCTCATTAACCAGTTTGGATCTCCACTAAGGCTTTTATTAATTAATTTATGTATTTATTATCTTTGTGATGTTATGGAATAGTGCAATGTGCAGTTTATACTGTCTGTCCAAGTCTCTCAAAGGAGACATTCATATAGCGTTACATGGAGTAAAAGGTGTGTTGTTTTTCTGTTTTAAGGACTTTGCCAAGGACCGATATGGCTTGTCAGCTATGGTGCAATCGCAGCAAAAACTTGGTTAGTATCGGAGCCACCTTGACCAGCACATCTAAACACTCAATCATAACAAATAAAAAAAATAATCAAAGGGAAATTCAGTTGAGCTATTAATCTGATAGATGGAAACCAAAATAAATAGTTTTTTATTTTACGAATACTGTGTCCATGACAGTTAAATCTTTTTTGTCATTGCTGTTTTCAATTAAAGTGAGATAGATTTAAGAGAAATCCACAGTGCCTGTAACCTTTTCACATTCATCAGAAACTATTATTGGGCTTTTGTGTGATTGACTGACACAAAGTGGACATTTGTGGAGTGGAAGAGACAAATAGAAATATGAGCAATTTGCCATGTATTTGTGTTCAGACCCCTTTACTCTGAGGCTCCTGATTAAAATTGAGGGCAACCAACTGACTTCAGAGTACACCTAAACGTTTGAAAACCTATATTTTATCTTAGTACAGCTAAGATCTGAGAAGCGTGTTAGAGAATATTAATGAACAAACATAATCAAGAAGACCGAGGAGCTCTGCAGACAGGTTGGAGATGAAGTTGCGGAGGAGTTTAAAGCAGGCTTGACTTATAAAACAATATCCTACTCTTTGAACATCGCTGGGAGCATTATTTGAGTCATTATCTGAAAATGGGAGGAAGCTTGGAACAACTGTAAATCTGCTAAGACTTGGCGGTCCATCTAAACTGGCATTCTGGGAAAGAAAATAATCAGGCAGGCAGCCGAAAGGCCCATGACCACTCTATAGAAGCTGAAGATTAGTTTTGGCAATCCCAAAGTCCTGTTGCAGTTTTCCACACAGCAAGCACCTGGAAGACGATGCTCTGGTCAGATGCTAGGAATGCACAAAACCCTGAACTTAAATCCCTCAGGGTGAAATATGGTGGTGGCAGCGTCATGCCTTGTGGATGCTTCTCTCAACCTAAATACAGGGGCAATCCTGGAACAAATCCTGAAAAACATTGAGATTGGTGCAAAAGTTCAACTAGCAGGAAACTAAACTAAGCAAACAACCAAAGCAACAATGATCAAAGCATATGAAAATTAAGAATCAGTGGGAAGACTTGAAAACTGATACAAACTGATGTTCTCCATCCAATCTGAATGAGCTGGAGCTGTTTCACTGAGAATATTGTGGAAATGGTTCAGTCAAAGCTGGAAGAGACATACCTTAAAAAAAATGTCACCTGTAATTGCACCAAAAGGTGATTCTACAAAGTACTGATTCAGGTAAGCTGAAAACAAATACATGCCACTCTTTTCAGATTTGTAAAAAAGTTGAAACATCTGAGTTGAAAACGTGTCTTATTTTTGTTCCACCTCATAATTCTTCCATGTTTTGGTTTATCACACATAATCCTGACAAAATACATTCAGCTCTGCAGTTGTTATTTTACAAAATGTGAAAACATTTAAGGGTATGACATGTTTTTGCAAGGCATTGTATGTATTCGGGTTTATGTTTAAAGATTGTCCGTTACCAAGGCGCCACAACAAAGTTTACACGCCTTTTTCTTGTCATCATGAAGACACAAGGAAATTGCTGCACACAACACGTATTTCATATGTACTTGTTGAGAAATACAGGTTGTGCAGGCGTTTGTACACGTAGTGAAAGCGTACAAGATGTTTTTGTGCAGGAACTCAGAATAGTAGTTGTAGAAGTGTTGCAGTCAAGCATGCTGATTAAACAAGTTTTTTGATAAACATCACGAAACCTGTGGCAATCTTCATCGATAACAGCGATAATTCTTCAAACTGCCTGTGTTTGAGGACTTGCCAAATGAGTAGAGCAGCAGACAGACTTATTGCTGCCATCCGTCTGTCTGCCTGTTCTTTCAGCATCAGTGGCGACAGACAAAGTGGGGCCTCCCTCACCTGCATGCCAGGTTCAGCCATAGGGATGAGGCAGGAGGGGGGCAGGGAGGTCTTTCATGTGGGTTGACGGAGAGTTCTCAGCCAAAGGGAAAGCTCTTTCTCTAGTTTCTCTACCTCGTTGCTTGCTGATTATCAGCAGTAAGCATGCCTCAGAGTGATACAAGTGAAACTAGAGTCAATTTGTCATAAACCCAGGGAAAATAGCCAAAGTTTAGACAGCTTTCAGCACCTCTTCTACTGTGTCTTATTTATTAGGCATGCCTGTAATTTGAGCTTCTTTACTGCCTGTTTCTCCACAAGCACACGCACGCTTCTTCATATTTTTTTCTGCCTATGGGAGTATAAAGGATAGTCAAGGGAGATTTTTTTATCCAGAAGCGGGGGGAAATTGAGATGGGAGAAGTTCTTTGAAGTAACAAAACCTCTGTACGTCTTTGTGTGTCTGTTTGATCCAGACAGGGCGTTGGTCCGAGTCCAAGACCTTACTGCAGAGAAAGTTGACCAGCTGATCTGGTTGCGTGCCCGGGTCCACACCAGCCGAGCCAAAGGTGAGATCACTCCTTTGCCCCTGAGCGCTTTGTTCACCTTTTTATACTGGAGTATACAAAGAGCCAGGCTGAGATGCCCCCCTGTGCTTATCCTTGGTGTCCTATACTCTGCAGACTCAATCATCTGCCCCTGAGCCATTTTCCTCCACAGCTCTCCTTTTAGTTCAAGATCAAACAGCAGCTGACAGTGTTGTGGAGTTCTTGGATTTCATATGATCTCAATGACTGACATCACTCTCCTTAGTTTTAATACTTAATGTTACCACCTACTGCCATTGGTATCTTGCAAAAAGTATTTATGCTGTTGTAACTTTTTCACATTTTATCAGGTAAGAACTGCAATCTATGAAATGGTAGAGCAAAACTGTGAAATGGAGGATAAATAATACATGATTTTGAAAATATTTTGCAAATAAAAATCTGAAATGCATAGTTTACATTTGTATTCAGCCCTCCTGAATCAGTACTTTGTTTAACCACGTTTTGGTGCAATTACCGCTGTTGGTCTTTTGTCTCTTCCAGCTTTGCACATCTAGAGACTGAAATCTTTGCCAATTCTTCTTTCCTCAGTAGCTGACTCAGTGTCAGACTGGATGGAGACATCAATTATCAAGTCTTGCACAAGTTGTCAATTGTATTTGGGTCTACTCTTCCCATCAACTTATAACCAGCTTCCTTGACCCAGCTGAAGAAAAACAATCTCGCCGCATGATTCTTTGACCACCAATCATAGATTTTTCTCACCATCTCTGCAGCTCCCCCAGAGCTACCATGGGCCTCTTGGCTGCTTCTCTGATTAATGCTTTCCTTGCCCAGGACCTGACAGTTTAGATGGATAGCCATGTTTAGGTAGGTTTTCAGGTTTCCATTTCTATATGATGAATTAAATTACAGACTTCTGAAGGCAGTCACTTATGCTCAATTATATTTATGGGTATCACAGTGAAGGGGCTGAATACAAACGCATGCCAAACTTTTTAAAATCGGGTTGTATTCCTGCATATCTATATATGACTTTGTGTTGGTCTGTCATGTAAAATCTCGATGAGAAAACATCAAATTATGTGGTTCAAAATTGACAATGTGAAAAGGTTCAAGGGGTAAAAATACATTTGCAAGGAACCGCAAGAAACAAGCAAAACCTTCTCAAACCAAACAGTCTCAGAATTTAGGTCGAACTTGAGCCATTTTTTGCATACAATGCTCCCTTTTCCCATTCTCTCCTTGTCAAACAGTTTGACAGTCTGAGGGTGTTGTCTAATATCATTCTCAGACTAGCTTATCACTGCCAAGGGGAAGATCAGATAACTCAGTTCCAGCAACTGGCAGCCGTGGAGCTTTTGAATCTGAATACAATGAACTGCCTGAGCTTTGCCTGCTTGTTACACCTCTCTATGAAACACTTCACCTTTCTTCTGCTGCGCTAAAACTGCCATCACAAACAAACCGATTATTGTATTTTTTTGCTGTTTCCTTTCTAGATGACTTCCAGGGTCAAGAGTCGCTTCCTATCCACTTGTGTTTTCATTCTCTGTGCTCGCTGTAGGATGTCCTTGTGAGCAGAACAACATCCTGATTTGGTGTGGGATGAGGTTTATTTGTTGGTGGGATTTTGGCATTGCTACTATCCCCACCACCTGCCTCTGTCTCTCATTCAAAAAACATCAAAAGTATCTGGGTGGTCCACCTATCTGCTGACCTGAGTTTTTGTTAGCTAACACACACACACACACACACACACACACACAAACACACGCACACAGTACCTAGGTGTCTGTGTGTGGGATTGATTCTATAGTAGCAATCACACTTTCTCCACAAAGTGTTCTTCAAACACAAGGCTTTGTTCACAAATGTTTGACCCTCTGCAGCTGTGGGATGCAGGTTTTTTATTTCATTGAGCAGACCAACTCTGCTTCCAACTACGTATTTTTTTTCAGTAAGCCTGTTAGGCCTGCACCACCTATTGTTGTTGCTTTGCTTTGCAGGGAAGCAATGCTTCTTGGTCTTGCGTCAGCAGCAGTTCAACGTGCAAGCGCTGGTCGCAGTGGGAGATCGTGCCAGCAAGCAGATGGTCAAGTTTGTTGCAAAGTGAGTACCGAGACTGCTTTTCCTGTCAGAGTCAGTGCAGACAATGGTGGGAAAATCCTGGGCCCTAATCGTCCACTGGTCCATTTTCACGCATTCTAACCCATGAGAGGAGGGTGGGGGTGGGGCAATCAATCATTTTTTGCATGACAGCTGAAGCTGGCTTTTAACAGGGGGAATACAACACTGTTTTTAATGGAGCACTTCCTGTTAAGATGGCAGATACAGCAGTGTGGAGCAGAAAAGGAAGCCACACTTAAGTGCACAACATCATTAGTCATTTTAACAGCTAAATTGTAGCCCATTACTGCTAGTCTGTGAATGAAAGCAATTTTCGGAGGATAGAGAAAAATACAATAATGCTGCCTTAGGCTTACATTAGAGGTTCACATTGGAGCTTAATTATAGAATGACTCTAATGGCTGCTTAAATTTACATAGAAAAATGCTGTATGATGAAATCCATGCACATATGCTGAAATGTGCAATGCACTGATTTCCAAACAGGCATTTATTTTACGCCCTGTATTTAGCGAATTTAACATGTGAGACTTTAATTATCATATGCAACATAAATGGCTTCTCTGTGGATGTTACTGAATTAGTCAATAAGTAACACCCACAGCTGTAACCGACCACATGAAAAAGGCAGTTGATACTCAGCTTTGCCAATACAGATATTGCAGTAACAAACACCGTTTGAGATGTGGCCATAATGCAGGGCTCAGAAAATGCCTCTGCAGCTTTGTATGCAGTGCCATTCTTGCAGGAAGGGTTGAAAGTGAATAATCTGAGTAAAGGCCGTTAGCCAGACAGTACAAACAGAGCAGTGTCAGGCCTTTTTAAAGAACATCTTGGGCTCTGGAACTGTTTCAGACAGTTACCTCATAAGCCCAGAAGGTTCTGACATCTTCACTGTGATCTGAGCTGGCCTTACTGGCCCCATTTTCCTCTGCCTGGTTATTTTTTTTAAATAAGCAGTGAAATGGTGTCTGAGAGTATCAATATAGACCAAACATTTGAAAGCAACTTCAAGTTTGTGTTTATGATGTTTTTCTTAAAAACAGTCCTATGTAATTTTGATTGTATTAACTGCATTCCAGACTTCACTTTAATGCCCCATTTCCTCAATGTATACATTGATGTTCCCAGACCATTGATCGACAGTGGGCAGAAAAAGTATTTGACACACTGCCGATTTTGCAAGTTTTCCCACTTGCAAAGCCGCGTAAAAGTCTTTAATTTTATCATAGGTACTCTTCAACTGTGAGTGACTGATTCTAAAAAAAAATCTGAAAAACAAAACTTAATATTTGGTACAGAAACCTTTGTTTGCAATTCCAGATATCAGATGTTTCCTGTAGTTCTTGACGAGGTTTGCACACACACAGCAGCATGGATTTTGGACCACTCCTCCATACAGATATTCTCCAGATACTTCAGGTTTCGGGGATGTCGTTGGGCAACATAGACCTTCACCTCCTGTTAGGCCTGCACCACCACCTAAGATTTTCGATTGGGTTCAGGTCTGGAGGCTGGCTAGGCCACTCCAGGACCTTAAGATGCTTCTTACGGAGCCACTCCTTAGTTGCCCTTGCTGTGTGCTTCGGGTCGATGTCATGCTGGAAGACCCAGGCTTGACCCATCTTTAATGCCCTTGCTGAGGGAAGGAGGTTTTTGGCTAAGATCTCTCGATACATGGCCCCATCCATCCTCCCCTCAATACGGTGCAGTGGTCCTGTCCCCTTTGCAGAAAAGCATCTCCAAAGAATGATGTTTCCACCTCCATGCTTCATGGTAGGGATGGTGTTCTTGGGGTTGTACTCATTCATCTTCTTCCTCTAAACACGGTGAGTGGAGTTTAGACCAAAAAGCTCTATTTTTGTCTCATCAGACCACATGACATTCTCCCATTCCTCCTCTGGATCATTCAGATGGTCATTGGCAAACTTCAGGCAGGCCTGGACATGCGCTGGCCTGAGCAGGGGGAGCTTGTGTACGCTGCAGGATTTTAATCCATGGTGGCGTAATGTGTTAGTTATGGTCTTTGAGACTATGGTCCCAACACTCTTCAGGTTATTGATTAGGTCCTGCTGTGTAGTTCTGGACTGATCCCTCAACTCTCTCATGATCATTGATGCCACACAAGGTGATATCTTGGATGGAGCCCCAGACCGAGGGAGATTGACTGTCATCTTGAACTTCTTCAATATTCTTCTAATTGTGCCAACAGTTGTTGCCTTCTCACCAAGCTGCTTGGCTATTTTCCTGTAGTCCATCCCAGCCTTGTGCAGGTCTACTATTTTATCCCTGATGTCCTTGCACAGCTCTCTGGTCTTGGCCATTGTGGAGACGTTGGAGTTTGTTGGATTGAGTGGGCTTCTTAAAGAAGAACTAACAGGTCTGTGAGAGCCAGGATTCTTACTGGTTGTTAGGTGATCAAATAATTATGTCATGCAATAAAATGCTAATTAATTACTTAAAAATCACACAATGTGATTTTCTGGATTTTTGTTCTAGATTCCGTCAGTCACAGTTGAGTACCTTTGATAAAATTTAAAGACCTCTACATGCTTTGCAAGTGGGAAAACCTGCAAAATCCGCAGTGTATCAAATCCTTGTTCTCCCCACTGTACACATTTTACCAAAAGGAGGCAAAGGCTTTGCTATAACTTAAGTGCAAAAGCGAAAAAAACAAGTGTTTCCAAATTGTATATATAAAATGCTGCTGTTAAGGACCTAGGCTGTCATTGTACGTACGCACAAAAGCCGAAAATGCCGTACGGCAAAGAAAATCCAGACACACCAGCAAGCAATTTCCTCTTTATAAATTACAGCTGCACCTCAACGTTTGCGTACAAGATTCTGCCTCATGGTCTGCCCTCTACACGCCCTCATTCAACCATAAAGGGTCAGTGCAAAGCACCTCATGAATGTCTGTGTGTATTTAAATGACCTAGCTGGTCAATGTTATTTTATGATTAACCATGGCATCCATGGAGAAAAGAGTAAATAAACTCAGTTTCTCTGAAGCAGAAATCAGTGTGTTGGTGAGTGAGGTGGAGAGTTGAAAACATCATGTTTGGTAGCCACAATGGTTGCCAGGAACCCCAGAGTGGTTAACACCTGTAACTGAACAGGGAGTATTTCAATGTTTACAGCAATCAGTGTTATTTCCTCACACGTTGTCACATTTTCATTTTATGATAAAGTGGATCTATGATTAAAGTTCGATATGGAGTGAAATTAGATGTCTGTGAGGAATCATGATGCAGTGTGGCTTCAATCGCCCACCTCTCCATCTGCGTCACCAGTTTCCTCAGTCTCTAAAACGAGCGTACGCATGAGTTAGTTTGTGCAAGGCACCGCAGATTGCCCCGTTTTTGTTTTTTATGGATCACAACCTGTGCGTGAAAAGTGACGTACAGCAGTTTCAGGACCCATTTTGTGCATATGCTACTTTTATAAATGAGACCCAAGAGGAGATGACTTTGAAGAAAGCAAGGTCTTAGCAAGACAAACACAAATGTCTGATAATTAGAGTAAGAAATGTATCATGATAAATTTATATAATTATCATGTTTATTTAGTTGCGTAATGTGCAAATTAAAACTCTTTATTTCAGTTCGAAATACTTGCTTCCAAATTTTGGTCTTAAAATTATTAAGGCTAGAGCTGTACACTGAATATGGGTTACAAAGGCTAAATCTTAATCTGCACCAGATTAAGTGTGTTGATGACATGGGCATATACCATGGACGTCAAAGCATACAGACCCAGGCTTTTTGTATGAGACTGATAAATCATTCCAAAACTATACCTACCTTCAATGTGACGCATATCCTTTACAGTTCAACTAAAACAGAAAATAAACATGTTAGAATGATCAAGTAAAAATTATAAAGGCGCAAAGTCTGGCTGCATGAGTATGCAAAAGCTAACTTAAAGTTTTTTTTTGAGCACCATTTAATTCATTTGTATGATTTAGCCTTAGAAGTCGTTGAT
The DNA here is from genome assembly GCA_036173005.1 of Crenichthys baileyi. NCBI lineage: Eukaryota > Metazoa > Chordata > Actinopteri > Cyprinodontiformes > Goodeidae > Crenichthys > Crenichthys baileyi. Next base: position 217,746 of record JAHHUM010000960.1, read on the forward strand.
TAACAAGCCCCACTCTTTTCCTTGCAAAACTTAAAGATTGTGAGTAGATCTGTTGTCCACAGCCCTCTTCAGGTCATCCAATACATTTTTCTGTTGGTGATAGTTTGAAGCTCAGGCTAAGTCATGCCAAAACTTACATTTTCTTTGATTAACACTATATTCTGTTAATTTACATGCATGCTTAGACTCACTTCGGTGGTAAAAAAATAAATCCCTCTTCAACCCTCCATTAAAAAAGCAACCTAATGGCATGAGGCTGCCACAACTGAGTTTCACTGTAGGTATCTTGTTGTTTTGTACCCGGTAGTCCAGATATATGGAGAATGAAAAATAAAACCAGTATTTGTTGGAAGTTCGTTGTTTTTGGGTGGAAACCCAAGAAGACGAAGTCAAATTTTAGCATGTTTAGTTAATAAATTACTACCTACTTGTTTTTTTGTTGATTTAGCTTTCCTTCTACATATAAATCTTAGACATGCTTGCTACATCCATGTTTTGTAAATGAGACCTATGGGTCCTTTCTACAGTTTGTTGAACTGTTTTAATAATACTTAAGATAAACTGTGTTCCAGATTGTGCTGAGCCCACTGATGTTCAGTATGGAGTGTTGATGTCAGTCTGAGCAAATGTTACAAACTCCTGATGGTGTTACAGTTCCTCCTCAGATGACCTTTTCTGACTTGCACTGTACCATGATGTGGGATTATTGACTCAGCAAAAAAAATAACTGCCATGAAGCTTTGTTGTTGTGTGCAATCGCAGAAACGTATCTACAAACAGACTAAACAAGTAAAAGAACTTCTGAGTCATGAATAACGAGCTCCTGTCTGTAAAAGAAATTAATTCAAGCATAAATCGATCTTGTTTCTCTGTACAAACTTGGCAGTAAAGCTGATTCTAATTCTGATCTTCATGAGAGAAATCTTGACCCTTAAAAGGATACATTTCGCTAACATTTGCCCATCTATTCAGTTTTTGCTGAAACAAACACATATAAATGAATAATAAAAAATATTTTGTAAGATTTAGAGGGAGATAGCAAGCATTATAATGCTTTTCAGCGAGATCCTGATAGTAAGGGTTTGTTAAGGCAGACAACCAAAAAAATACCCGAGATCATTTTAAACTGCTTCATTTTACAATACAAGGTCAGTAATATGAAGGTAAACCAGTGTCCTTGTTGACATTTATAAGCTTTTTGAACTGAAGTTTCCCAAGCAATTATTAGGATTTTTGTGTACTTGCAACTCTGTCTTTTAGGGGTCATGGTTCCTCAATCTAGTTCTGCAATGTTTGTGGTATGACGGATGGCTTGTGTTGCAAAACTTGTCACCTAGCAACGGAGCAAGTGAAAATGACGACACAGTTGTCAAAACAACATCGTTTTACTTAACAGCTAGAGTTTCTGCTTCTCAAAACGCAACTGGTGGGTTTCTACCCCGCATTTAGTTTCACACACTGTGGTGAGAGGATTGATGAGCTGAGTGGGAACCCAGATTAAGATGAAATCCTCTCATAATCATACCAAGGGCAAAGGTGTCATCATAGTGGGAAGCTGACTTTCATTTATTCCATGTCCCTTTTCACACTGTTTAATTAAGAGCTCCAGAGGCTCTGGAACCTTTACTCTGCAGCCAGTGCAGAAGAACTGAATGGGGCCCAGTTTAGCTTTTTTTTTTTTATGGAAAAGACTAACTTAATCTTTACTAGGCAGTGAAAGCAGCAGTCCTGTTTCTACAAATAACTTCACCGATATGTCACTTTTGTTGGTGCCTTTACAATATCTATCAAATATGTCAACTTTTTGGTCATAAAATCATTCATTAATCCGTCCATCTATCCCTTCATCCACCCATTCATGAAAACATCCATCTGTCTGCTGATCTTCTCATAAAATCACCCATTCGTTTTTCTTTCCACCCACCCATCTGTTAATGCCCACTTTTAAGATTAGTTTGAGGAAGTTCTTGGAGAGAAACCTTGACGTCCCTATGGCTCATTCTGGGGGATCCCAAGACATTCCCTGGCCTGAAGATAAATGTTTTCCCTCCACTAAATTCTGGGTTTGCATCGGGATTTCTTCTTGTGCAATGTGCCTTGAAAACCTGAAAAAGGGAGATGCCCAGGAATCATATTGGTGAGATGTTCGAACCAACCTGACTCCCATCGATTTTGAAAACCAGGAGCTCCCTTCCCAGCTCCATCCCCACCCTAACTTGTAGGGTGTGCCCAGCCACCACACAGAGGGAGCTCATTTGAACCGCCTGTATACGTGATCCCAGCCTTGTGTAGGTCTACAATTTTATCCCTGATGTCGTGCACAGCTCTCTGGTCTTGGCCATTGTGAAGACGTTGGAGTTTGTTGGATTGAGTGTGTAGACAGGTGTTTTTTTTACAGATAATGAGTTCAAACAAGTGCAGTTAATACAGGTAATGAGTGGAGAACAGGAGGGCTTCTTAAAGAAGAACTAACAGGTCTGTGAGAGCCGGGATTTTAACGGGTTGTCAGGTGATCAAATAATTATGTCATGCAATAAAATGCTAATTAATTACTTAAAAATCACACAATGTGATTTTCTGGATTTTTGTTCTAGATTCTGTCAGTCACAGTTGAGTACCTTTGATAAAAATTAAAGACCTCTACATGCTTTGCAAGTGGGAAAACCTGCAAAATCGTATCAAATCCTTGTTCTCTCCACTGTACACATTTTACCAAAAGGAGGCAAAGGCTTTGCTATAACTTAAGTGCAAAAGTGAAAAAAACAAGTGTTTCCAAATTGTATATATAAAATGCTGCTGTTAAGGACCTAGGCTGTCATTGTACGTACGCACAAAAGCCGAAAATGGCGTACAGCAAAGAAAATCCAGACACACCAGCAAGCAATTTCCTCTTTATAAATTAGTGAAAAGAGTGAGGTGGAGAGTTGAAAACATGTTTGGTAGATTCAATGGTTGCCAGGAACCCCAGAGTGGTTAACACCTGTAACTGAACAGGGAGTATTTCAGTGTTTACAGCAATCAGTGTTATTTCCTCACACGTTGTCACATTTGCATTTTATATCTGGTTTTTATAGAAATACTCTGCATCTCATGACCATGGGTAAGGGGGTTGGAAAGCAGACAGAGCAGGAAATCAAGAGCTTCACTTTTATGATTTTATTTAACCTTGATATAAGGGATCAGTGGTCGCATTTCTACAGACAAGGCCCCAGTTTGTCTGAACAAAAGAGACCAAGGTAATTGAGTTCCAGTTGAGGCAGAGCCTGACCTCCGCCTTGGAGGGAGCAGTCCACTTTTTTCTGGTCCAAAACCATGGTGTCAGACTTGTCAGCGTTGTTGAATCTCATTTATTTTCATTAAGATTTTAAATGATTGGAGACAACCCAAAAGTATTTAACCCATGCCATGCTCAGCTTATGAGCAGGGTGGAGGACCCCACCATCTTGTGTTTTCTTGGGTCATTTACTGAAGTCAATCTCACCTCTCCTCTCCATCTCATCTCCATGCGATGTTGTCAAATTCCAGACAGTTTCTTGCCGTGTCTCCTTAGCGTCTTGGGGGGGCAAGCTGAGATGGCCATTAATGTAGTGGATTTATTTATTTAAGTGATCTCCTCCTGAATGGGAAGGACTATGGCAGCAGCTGTTGTGAGGCTGAAGGGACAGCAGTGCCCCGGTGCTCAGTCCCTAATTACTGCTTTTTAATGAGGAGGAGTGACGGATTACAGCAGGTCTCCCATCTGGCAAGCAGGGGGGTGTTTCTCTTTTCTAATACGGTACACTGAGTTTCCACCAGCTTGAATTTAGAGACAGTGCATTGTTCTGGAAAAAAAACAAAGACAAAATGAAAATGGAAAAAAACAGCCCACCTCCATATTTACTTTCATCTTAATGTATGTCGGTGAAATTAAAACAAATAGGAACAAAGCCCAGATGGTTTGGTTTTGTAGCCGGGTGCTTCCTATGGCCTGAAATGTGATGCAACATCTAGCCCCTTTTGTTTTATTTTCTACGAACCTTTGGGATTCGCTGACAACTATTAAACCATAATTTGTTTAAGTTGGCAAATTAAAAACTTGGCCATCGTTCTTATAGTGAACTAGTAGTGACTTCATTTCTAAATTGTTTTATAGTCAGAAGCATAAACATGCATGAGATTAAGAAAAACAACATGAAGAGTATATGACCTTGTCAGTTTTTCCCAGCGGAGCCGTTGTCTAGTGCAGGAAGGTTGGATGATTCCAGCACGGTTCTGAGGACTGAAAACATCCTCTTCTCAAAGTTGGATATCAGAATCAGAACAGGGCAATATAATCTCTTTCTTTCATCTCAAATAGTGTGGAGTTGTCATTTGTTAGTCAAATTTAGTTTGTTTCGTCTTTTTGAGTTAGTCAGTACTGAGTGGATGAAGGTGCATCTCAATAAATCAGAATATCATTGAAAAGTTAATGTATTTCAGTAATTCAGTTGGAAAAGTTAATTTCAAATATTCTAAAGATTCATTGCAGACGAATCACAGATAACCAATATTTCAAGCTTTTATTTTTGCTTATGTTGATGATTATGGTTCACAGCTAAAGAAAACCCTATTTTTACCTCTAAGAAAGGTAATTTAATTAAGAACTTTTTTCCTATTGAAAAGCATGTAAATGTACTGTACAGTACTGTACAGTATTTGCATTGATTATTTGTCTGGACTCCTTTTGCATTAAATACTGCATCAATGCAGCCTGGCACAGAGGTGATGAGGAACGCCCAGGTTGCTTAAACGGCGGCCTTCAGATCATCTGCGTTGTTAGTTCAGCTGTCTCGTAAATTCCTCTTGACATTAGCCCGTAGATTCTCCCAGTTTAATGGCCAGTGTAGCATAGCGATACAATGCTGATTAAAGCAGGTATTTTGGTAAGTCTTTGTGGCAGTGTGCCGGTTACCAAGTATCGCTGTAAAAGGAAATCAGCATCACCATAAAGCTCGTGGAAGGAAGCCTAAAGAACATTTAGTCTAACATTTCCTGTTAGACACAGTGGATTAACACCAGCAGGTGACAAGGCTCAACAAACCTTCGTTGAATGTGGAAAGTTCACACTAAACCTCCAGCAACTTGAAATCTGTGCTTATTCGCTCTTCTGTCAAAGTCTGTGACCTTGATTTTCAAATGAAATGCAAAATTCCAGCAACAAATTGAGCAACAGTCCATTCCCTCCCCTCTTTAGCTCAAGTAAGGTGCTTAAATATCACTAATTCAGGAGTGCCTTAACACAAGGAACGGGACAGTTGTAAACTATATCCTGGTCTAGATCGTGTCTGTATGTGGTGACTTCTGAAGCACTGACTCCAGCTGCAATTCACACCTTTTAAATCTATTGAATGGACTTGGGTTCATGTTATTCTCAAGACTGCAGTTATCCCTGTCGTTCCCTACCACAGTTTTTTCTTCCACTCAACCTTCAAGGTAATAGGGTTAGATACAGAACTCTGTTGAACAGTTATTTTGTAGTTTTCTGAGATTTTGAGTTTTTGGTTTTCATTAAATATATGTTCACAATCATCTAAATTAACAGAAATTTTAGCTTGAAATATCACACCTTCTAAAAGAAATTATTTAAGGTTATCTATGACAATAACAAATTGTTTAAATTTGAGATATGATAAAAAATACCCTCCCTCCCCAACCTGAGCCATCTGTTTGTGTGGAAATTGTGCATTTTGTTGCAACCTGTTGATTAAAGCAGGGGGAAAAGGGGAAAGTCTTCTTTGTTTTGAAAGCCACCAGTGCATATACCATCTGAAATACCCTTTCACTTTTCAGTGAATGTCACAGCAACAGTTGTATTTTTATTGGTAAAAAAAGAAGAAAAATTGCACCATCAAGTCAAAAATCACTCACCCATAATCACACACTCTCTCCTTCCTTCATGTCTGCAGGCACAGGTCAGGGTTTAACAGAAATGTGGCTTTGACACAAGCAGACAATTTTGTTTTCTAAGTGCAGTTTGTTGCTTTCACTCTGCAGCATCACAAAGGAGAGCATTGTGGACATGGAGGCCATGGTGAGGAAAGTGGAGCAGAAGATCGAAAGCTGTTCTCAGCAGGACGTGGAGCTCCACATTGAGAGGGTTAGTTCACCTGAACTGCCGTCTCGTGCACCTTTGTTTCTCTTAACATCCAAATAAAAGCACATAGTTGCATTTGTTCCTGACTGGCAGCGTAAAAGCATCCAGACACTTAGGCATTTATGCTTAATTTTATTCAGGCAAGTACACAGCTCCCTTCACAGGAAGCCCATAGGTGCCCTTTGAGTATATAAACATCTTCCAAACAGTGCACCTAGTATTTACCTCTATTTTTGAAACTTGTTGTTCAAGAAGTTTGGGATCATCAGGGACCAGTTAACCCCTGTACTAGGAGGTGTGAAGAAATACAATTTTAAAGCTATGAGTCAAAGTGTTCAAGCTCTACATTTTCACAAAGAATGTCAGACCAGAAATATGAGAAAACAAAAAACATGTAGGTTTGTGAGCAGAGGAAAACTTTTCACACAAACAGAGGGGGGTGTAACTTCTTATACGCTTTCACTATGACATAGTCTGAGTCTGGAGGTCAACTACTTTCCATTTTCTGAATGCCTTATGTAAACATTGCAGCCTTCTCCATATTTTATTTTATTAAGCTTTTTTTTTTGTTTGCTTTTGTTTCAGATTTTTGTCATCAGCCAGGCAGAACCTCGTCTCCCCCTGCAGCTGGAGGACGCAGTCAGGCCGGATGGAGAGGGGGAGGAGGTGAGAGTGGCTTGAGCTATTTTGCAAACAAGAATGGGCAGCTGTTTAATAGCAGTTTCTAGATGTGCATAGCCGGTAGTGGCGTACCCCAAAAGAACTGCAATTGCTGCAAAAGGTGGTTATACTTAGCGGGGTGGAATACAAATGCAAGCCACACTTTTAAGATTTTTATTTGTGAAAACTTTGGAAATTCATATATCATTTTCCCTACATTAAAGTTTTTTCTTGTAGTGTGACACATGTGGACAAAACAGTTGTGTCAATGAGAAGAAAGAGCGCATTTGATTTAAAGATCACATAATTACCTTATCTTATTACCTTGTTTGACCGGCTCCTCTTAATACAGATTATTTTTTTAACACGAACCGTTTTATCAGGACCAGCGGTCAGTGTTTTGGGATTTCTCTGGATTGTAATGGAAAAAGTCAAACTGTGATGCTGAATAATTTGACAGAGCCATGACATAAAAAGGCACAGCTGAGATGTAGTTAGTGGTAGTCAAATATTGAAGTTGTTGTTTTGCAGAGCCAAAGCACCGCTTTAACTGTTGATCCAACGTTATGATCCGTTATTCTGACCTTATTATATAGAAGGCTGCATCTTATCCCTACTGATGTTGAACAAAAGGCAATTGACACCTGGAACAGGTTGTCATCTGTCATATTTGGTATCAAATTACAGACTATAAAAATGAAGGTAAACTTGAGTAAAAAGCCCTAAAATAAATTCATCTTTTATTGCTGTAACTGACCAGTATAGACAAATAAACCCTATAATTTGAGAACATTTGTTGACTTGTTGACCTGCTGTTAATAATTTGTTCATAACCTCATTTTCATTTTCTATTGGGTTGAGTTCTGGCGACAGGGATGACCATAAAAGAAGGTTGATTTTGTGTCTGGTGAAGCATTTCTGTGTTAACTTGAAGTTCATGCAAACAAGGTCATTTCTGACCACAGCACACAGTTCTACTGAAAGTCTAAGTGCAGTTTAGGAAACTCCAGTTGTTTAGGCTGTTTATCTTTTATTTTTTTGGCATCACTCTCAAACAGCCAGTTGGCACATCTAATAGGTGTTATGGAGGCTCAGTGTGTATAGTGGCAAGCCATTTTGAGTCATCTGCCAGTCTTTTTTAGGTGCCAGTTGCAGTTGTTTTAAACTTCATTCGTTGCTCTGACTGTAGATCTGCTTTGAGGATCAGGCAAGCAGCCATTTTCCTATATCCGTTTTCAAACTTATGAAGTGTACACATCTGAGGAACTTGAATGACACCTTGTCTTGTGTTTCCAATTTTTAAGCGAAATAGGCATACGCCGCATCATATTTCTACCCCAGTGGAAACAGAAAGTGATCACTTTCTTATAAAAGTCGTGGTCGTCAAAGTCTGATCAACTTAAAAAGTAAAGTAAGAAATAAGGGTGAAGTTACATTTATTTCAGAGGGATGGTTGATGGTGTCATCAGTGGTACCACTGATGTTTTTTTGTTTTTTTTGCAGAATTAAAATATACATTTTATTTTTAATGTAAGACTGTGTCACTACTTAATTATTTTAAGGCTTTTTTGCACATCTCGACCAGAGCTGTCAACAAATTTGTCCTCGTCTGTACACAGATCGCAACTTGTTGTTTTGAACACAACGGTTTGTATCCACCAGCTAAATTTCACATCTGCAGCAGGATCTCAGGTGTTTTCTGCTGGGATTGAAGATGTCAGTCACACGCTTGTAGCAGCACCGGTCGTCCCCAGAGACATGGACCAGAACAGCTCAGACTGTCTGCCTATTTAACACTGCCCCACTGCATGGTGCTGTTTGAGGCAGGATGTAACAACATGGGCTATTAAGTTATTCCCCAGAGGAGTATCTGGGGAAGCATGGCGTGACCCTGGAAGCAGTAGTTCCTCCTGTGATGAAACGTTTACTTTTTCATTTGTTTTTTATTTTCCTCTTTTCTGAGTTGGTTCCCTTTTGTCTCGAACTGCAGATGTTTTGTTGCAGCTGACTGTTTTTGTTATTGAAGCTACAACTGACCTTGTTTCCTATTAGGTTACTGTACTGTATACATTACAGTTGTGAAAATATTAGGACACCTCAGTGTTTAGTTGTTTTAGAGTTGTTCACATATTAATGTCTAATCTTATTTTATTTACACTTTAGGTGATTTATCTACACTTTAACAACAAAAATGAATTTTGTTTATACCATTAAACAAAACGCAAATGTGTTTTTTAACTGAGGAAAAAAACTTGGTCACCCTTAGCTCCTTTAGCTGAAATACTCTCGAGCCATTTCTCGAGTCTTCTACCACAGAACTGTCTGAAGAAAGTTTGCCCCAATCCTCACTTTTAGCTGTGGGATGTTCGAGGGATTTCTTGCATGTACATCACGTTACAAGTGTCCACACAGCATCTCAATGAGATCAAGATCCGGGCTTTGACTTGGCCCAGGGCTTTCTATTTCTGAAGTCTCAGGAAGTTCCTGGTAGATTCACTGATATGTTTTGGGTCATTTTCATGTTGCAGGGTTCAGCTTCATGGTCTTACATTTTGTACTGTAGATTTGAATCTCATATTTCTGGTCTGAAACTGTAGATTTCATAGCAAAGGTTTTGATGGTGAACTGGCCAGGTCCCTCTGTAGCAAAGCACCCTCCAAACCATGACGCTTCAAGATTTATGCTTGACAGCTGGTGTGAGATTTATTTTCTGGATTGCTGTATTTAGTTTACGCTAAACATGTCGTCTGTTCTGTTGTCTAAATAATTTAATTCTAGACCTATCTGTCCAAAAAAACATTTATTCTAGAATCATTTTCTTTCTCTCTAGCAACCTTAGGTTTGATCTTTATTTTGTTTTTGGAGAGCAGAGGTTTCTTTCTTGCCCACGTCCCATGAAGTTACACTTGTGCATTCTCTGTCTTATTGATGCACGTTCATAGCAACAGTAGCCAGAGCCTGCTGTTGGTCCCGCAATAACATTTTAGATTTTGTGGAAACTTCTTTTAGCGTTTTTCAGTATCTTTTTTTTTTTTTGTGGGCCAGCCAAGGGAATAATGGCTGTTGTTTTGAATGTCTTCCACTTACAGACTATTTTGAGTACGTTAGAATGACTGATTACGATTTATTTTGAGACCTCCTTAAATCCCTCATCACACTTTTAAGCTCCTACAATCTTGTTTTTGAAGGCCTCAAACAGCATTTTTGTTCTCATGGTGTTCGCTCCCACTTTACCAATCAGGAGCAAACAAAGCTTAATGTCTGGTGTGTAAATAGAGCAAACCATCTTCAAAATGCTGAGTTATGTTGTTCTCATCATATGATACACCTGTGTGTGATTTTAGTCATTTTAGGTACGAATAAATTCCGGGATGTGTCCTGATTTATTTCTCACTTGAATAATTTTTTTTTTTTAAGTTTAGAAGGCCTTTTCTTAAATGGATCACCTATATTACTTGAAATTTTGAGTATTGTTAAAATGTATACTATATATCCATAGATGCACATCTGTAAAAAATTTCACAGAATTTCATAGGGTGGTTTAATTTGTTCACTATATAGGTGAAAATAAGCTGGCATGTCTCTGTTGTTGCAACTGCCAATAACTTAAAAAATCATCAAAAAGTTAATGCATTTCAGTAATTCGGTTCAAAAAAGTTAACTAATTTGATCCATATACAGAGTAATATATTTTTAGTGTTATTTCTCCTTAATTGGTTGGTTATGGCTTATAGCTAATGAGTGCACCTTTTTCTACCATAGTTTCTCCTTCCGCTCAACTTTCCATTGATAAACCTGCATAGAACACTCTATGAACTCTCCGTATGTTTCATCCCTTGTGATATTTAAAGAGACTGTAAAATGTTTATACATCATCGATTACACCCCTGTGTAAACAGCAGGAGCAGATCAGTTCAAATCTGTTTAATTTTTCATTACCTAAATGTTTGGTTGTGATGTTATAATGTTTTTCCCCTCAGGAAGGAAGAGCCACTGTTAACCAGGACACCAGACTGGACAACAGGGTGATTGATCTCAGGGTAAGATGCTACCAGAAATGTGTCAAAGCTATCATTTTGGTGGATGTAATCTTAAATGGGTCTCTCTGGGAAGGACAATGAAAGCTTATAGTTTACATGCTTACAAGAGGGTGGCATGCTGTTTCAGTTTTAGGAAAATATTCAAGCAATGTGATTCAAAAACCTTTCACATCTAAATTTGGAAACTTGCAGGGTAAGCCAAAACTGCTGTAGTAGTAAAGCAGTAAATCAAACAGAACGCAAACTACCTAATAACATCAAAAAGATTGAGGAAGCCGCTGCACCTCAGAAGTGAAAACATTCATCTGTGATTTAACATGCTGCTGCGATATGTGGGAGACATGCAAAATCTATGTGAGCAGCAGAAGGCACACAGCTGCCGAGTCTCATTGTTTTGATACGTGTGGATGATGAGGCTGGCAAGAAGGCAGCAACACCACAGCACAGAACCGTGCCGCTCTAAAGCCTCACAACAACACCTGTTCCTGTAACACTTGAAGCTTACAGACGAGGGTCTGTCATCACTTGTACACTTAAGAGCCCAGCGAAGCTATAAAGTGGTTCCCACTCTGCTAGACAAACACTCGATGAGAGACCAATAAAGCTCCTCTAAGAATAGTTTAGGTCCTATGAAACTCCTCTCATGTGATGCTTTAACATCAGGTGCTTCACACACTAAAACACAGAAAAGGTTTACTTCTGTTAATGTAGTTTGCGCAATAAAGCTTGGATCAAACAGTTTAAAGTTAGCTGGTGTCGAATTGATGGAGATACAGCTATGAATTCCTCATATTAACTAACAAATGTTTGCACTTAAACAGTTAAGTTTAAATTGAATTCAGGCTCATTTTCATTATAGAAAGGTTTTCATGGAACCAGGGTTGTTTCCTGGTGACATTTTCACCCCCTTCTGTTTCTACTGCATCTACTAAGCGTCAAAACTGATCAGCAGGTTAGAAATTTAACCAAGAAAAATGGCCCTGGCAGGAAGGTACAACTTTCAATATTACCATGAACTTTCAGGGTGGAGATTTGTGGTGAGAGGATGCTAAGCATTTTAGATTTGGTTAAATATTTTCACCAGTTTTCTGTGGTTCTTATTTCCTGTTGACATTAAATGTGATAAATTAAAAATTTTAAACACTGCTCTAATGGGGGCAAAATACATTTAAGTACATTTAAAACTTGTTATAGTTTCACTTTTGCACTAAATTAGGATCAACTTTATATAACATAGAGTGGAGACTGGATAATCATATACTATAGTTTTATTAGTGACAATCATGACTTTTTTCCTCTCATTCACACTCCATATAGAAGTTTGAGTTAGCGGATGTTATTTTCTTAAACAGCATTGGCAATTAAAGTACATGCAACAAGCAGTTTAAGAGAGGGTTTTGAGGATAGTTCTGGGAAGTTTGGGGTCACTTAATGGACACACATCTTTTATTAAACGAGCTACAACACAAGATTTTAGGAACAAATTTGCAAATAAAGTACATGTCAGAGTAGAAACCTAAGCTACCTTCCATGGTGGAACATACTGTTTGGGTTAGGTACTGCGGTCAGCACATCTGCATTGCTTGTCAGGCAGCAGCAGAACCTGTTAACGTTTCTACAGAGTGAGCCTTTTTACTGATATAACTGATGTTAGATGGTGGTAGACAGCTTTTATGCAATATAAACAATAGCATAATACAGCCTGACTTAGAATTTCTGCAGCTAACTCTTACCTCCTTAATAATTGCACCCCTTAGTGGGTAGGGTAAATTGGGGTACAGCCCCAATGACTTTACCACATCTTAATGCCATCGTAAAGCATTTTCTGCTGTATTAAACAACAAGCTTCACCAAATAAATTCATGGCAGATAAAGCATGAATGCATGGCACTTGTATAATTAGCTAATATGTATCGCAGTCAAAGCAGCCCTTTAAGATATTGATATCTTATACAATAAATTTGCATAGAGTGTAAATTAATTTCTTAAATAAATTATGCAGCACTACATTTGACCTGTTTTGATTTCACTAAATAAGATGCAGAAGTCGGAGGTTCTGATCATCTGACAGTTGTCCATATCATTGCATAGTAAGGTGTTCTGCAATTTTCTGGAGCGGGTTTTATCACTTCTCTAAGGTATTTCACATCTTCCAAAGAAGTTAAAAGCAGAGGGATAACTTCAGCCATTCTTACTCCAACCAAATCTTAGTATTTTGACTGTTTTCAATCCTATTTGTAGTAACAGTATTACATATAAACTTTCCCTGAAGATGAATCATATGCTCTGCTTGGCTGAAGTGCAGCCTTCAAAATGCATTGAAACCTCACTTATTTGGACTTTGAAACCTGTCTGTGGTGTCTCATCACCGCAGCTGGGTTTCTAACCTGTAGAGTATGCCTCTGCTTTGTTAGTCGTGTTCAGGTGCATCTTATAAGTAACCGCAGCATCAGAAGAGTTGCCAGTTTAGCAGACCGACTCCTACCTACCTATCCACCATCACACCTACTCACTGCAGACCTGCTGTGAACAGGAAGCGCTTTCGAAGGTTCAGGTTAAGGTGGCCTCACTAAGACTGGCTTTTCGTTGATTTTCCCAGGTTAAAAGACGGGCTCAGCCCAATCGTGTGACACATAGCAGAAATGAGTCAGATGCGTTCTAGTTTGCAGCTTTGCAAAGGTGTTGGTAAAAGTGTCAGGAAAGTTTTATATCTTTTTCACTTCTTCTTTTTTGCAAGTGTTCGCACTGCTTGCTTAGATTTCACTGAGACAACCCTGAAGCATTGTCTGCAGAATAACAATTTGGCCAATATTCACATGCTATCACTTTTCCCCTTTTCTTTGTCAGAACTTTGTCATGAAGTCTGTTTAAATTTGGGGCCCTCAGTAGAGATGAAACTGGGCACCAACAGTCTCTCTCTTTATGATAAGTAATAACTGTCGTCCTGGGCCAGTAAACTGTAGAAGTTTGTGGCCATCTGAGATGAGTCAAAAGACTTTAGGGAGTGCACTCTTACGTTTTTGTCTGCTCTTTTACTCAACTGTTACACATTTTTGGATCTTGGGGGGTTAATTTTTTAACAGTAATCTGCCCTGCCTTGCCGTCAGCATTTACATTGATAATTATAGGTTTTGGGTTCCCGGAGCTCCTGTCGGGCTCTGATGCAGGCCTCGCCCTTGCCCAGCAAATAAATGTTTCAACCTTCGTGCAGACAGGAGGTGCACAACGAAGAAAAACTGGCAATCTTGTTTTTGCACATCTGTTATGATTGGGTAATGAGTCCAATGAATCACTCCATGTGTGGTAATGCTGCTCTGCTTGTGGGTTCAGTGTTTTATGCGTGTGTATGTGTGTGTTTCCTCCCAAAGACGACCACCAGCCAGGCCATCTTCCGTCTGCAGTCAGGAGTCTGCCAGCTCTTCAGAGACACGCTCACCAAAAAGGGCTTTGTGGAGATCCAGACCCCCAAAATAATATCTGGTAAAACTGTTTTCTTGTTTTCCCCTAGTTGGGAAACTGATCATTTTTGAGTGGTATCTCAGTGGAGACACCCTTTCTACCAACCAAATATACTCTGTGAGTCATGGTGTGACAGTTGTAAAGCACACTTCCTCTACTAGCCTGCAAATTCAGAGCATAAATCAAACATGACATTCAGTTGAATATCCCAAACAGTTTTAAAGTTATAAAAACATTAAACAGTTTGGGCATAGTTTTAGACCATTCAGAATGTTGTACTCTCTGCTTGGACTAATTAAACACCAAGTTGTAATTGGATAAGGGAAGCATTTCTTTGTATCACCCTAAAACCTTTGCTTTAGAACATCAAAAGGGAAAACCCACATTTCTTCTGTCCACGATTCACAGTGCAGAGGTATTTGAGCTTTTCCTTGAATTGTTTCCTGCTCTAACGGCTTTTCTTACCTTAGGGAGCAACAAAATGCTAGTAGGAAATATTGAACCTGAACTAAAGCTGCTTAAATCTTAGCTATTGAAACTACAGCAGCTACATACAAAAGTCACAACTTTTAAGACCAAGGAAGGTAGGGGAGTTTATGGCAGTGAAACCGTGTTCAATCCATCATCTGAAATTAGAGGAGTATTAATCAAATAAGCAGCCAGAGAAGGCCCATGGTAACTCTGGAGGAGCTGCTGAGATCCATAGCCCAGATGGGAGAATCCGTTTGTGCAGTTCACAAATCTGGCCTTTGTTGTTTTAGGGAGTATACTTTGTTTCTGTGTGCTTTTTCATGGAGCTAAGCCACTGTTGAAAGACGCCAAAAGAATAAAGCAAACTTGTTTGCTTGGTTTGGCCAGATGAGACCAAAATTAAACTTTTTGACCCACTTCTAAAGCGTTCTGTGAGACAAAAACCAAATAATGCGCATCGTGTTGAACGCACCATCCCCACGATGAAACATTGTGGTGGCAACATCAGGCTGTGGGAATTTTCTTCAGCAGGTACAGGGACTCTGGTTCAGGATGGATGGATGGATTGATTGATCTACATGCAGAGCAATACTGGCAGGAAGCCTTTCAGAGGCTGCAGAAGACCTGAGACTAAGGCAAAGGTTCATCTACCAACAGGACAAGAACCCTAAACCTCTAGGCAGAGAAAATATAAAGTACAGGAAAAAGCACAATTCTTCACTCCACAGGTCAGAGTGCAAATATATTTAAGATCTTCCTTGGATTGTGTTTCCCTTCATGCTGCTATTTTCTAATAGAAATATTCAGTTTGAGCTAAAGCTGTTAAAACCAGTTAAAAAAAAACACAATGTGTTACATAAAAGGGCAGTGCCTTTGTGTTCTTTCTCTAGACTCCCACGTGATTTTTAAATTTGATATGAACAGCTTCGCTCTTACTTCCTCTTTAGTCTCCGTGGGAGCCAATGGTTGCGTCTTCATTTAATTTTAAAACTGCCGCGTTTTTCCTTTTTGGCGGCACCTGTCAAAGAACATGGTGCACTTTTCGCAAAACTGCAACTTCCTGTCTGACTACACCCATCACACACACAGTGTACAGTTTGTGCTATGTGAGGAACCCACACACACACACACACACACCCCCCTCACCCTATTATTTTAATTTTTTTTCCACAACACGAGATCATCAGATAGTCACTTTATGACGTCTGTGTCGAACAGAGCGCTGCAGATGTGTTTTGCATTGCTGGTCGTTATGTAATCCTGAAACTTATTGTTTTTGAACAAAAACCCACAGCATTCATAGTAGAGTTTAAAAATATTTTCTTACCTTTTTTATGACAATTTATATAAAATAGTGGAATATTAAGTTAGAATGTCGTATTAGGTGGCTTAGTTATCTTTTAAAATGATCTTGAAGGGGTTTTTCTTATGTTCTTTATTGGAGCTGCTTTTTCTTTCATTTTCTGCCCATGTGCTTGTTCAAGAAATTAAGCCTATTGTATGCAGAGTCTTTGGGAATCCCCTTGTTCAAGTTGAACTATTATTTTTTGTGTCTTTGGTTGGATTCAACTGATATTTTAACATAAGGCCAGCTAAGGTTAATATTTTTATTTTTTATTTTATTTGTAGGTTTTTATAAAAGTCAACCGCAATATTTTGCCATTCGCATTGGATAGATTTGGTAGTGGAGATTTTTCATAGGCTCTGGGTTAGTTTTTCCCCTACATTTCTTATCCAACTGTTACCATGAGTTTAATATAAAAAAAATTACTTTAAATTGCCAAAACGGCCTTCCATGAAATATTAGGTCAGAAGTGATCAAACCTACAATGCATCCTCATGAGTTTGCTAGAATATTGTTTTTAAAAATAGCAAACAGCCTAATTGAACCAGCCGGGTGAGACTTTCGCCTACCTCTACATTTCGTTTTAAACAGTTTTTTGCTGGTGGAAACACAACACTGGTTCATTCCTCAACTTCTGGAGTTGATTAAATGATTCATTTATCAGAACTAAGTGGCCTACCAAAATCGAAATCTGAAAGTGGTCTGAATTTTTTTCTTCCACGGCCAATCTTGTTATAAATCAGAGCAGCAGGTAGCCAGTATTTCAGACCAATTATCTCTATTTTATTTTGCTAATTTGTTTTTTTTTCTTCGCCAGTCATCTGAGTCTCGAGATCATAATTTTGTCAATTTCTTGTGCACCAAACATGCACTTTAACTTTATTTATGTAGCACCTTTAAAAACAACTGCAGCGTGGACCAAAGAGCTTTACAGAGGTTTCTGGTGGGCAGAAACAAACTCCGTATCATTTTCCTTCAGTGCCTCCTGAGGCGTTGGAAGGGATCACTAAAACTAAACCATAAACAACAAGGTTTGAAAGAATTCTAGATTCTTTTTGGCCTTAGCAATGATAACATGCCAGGAACAAACAAACACAAGGGAGAACGATCACAACCTAGAGAGGGCCCAATTGAATTTCTCAGTACTGACCCACTTGGTTAAAACTTCAGTTGTGTTTTTGTTCACCATCTTTAAAAGTTTCAGGAAGCTTTGTTTTTGTTCTTGCCTCCATGCACCTGCTGCGGAGACCAGAACCCAGTTTATCTGAAAGATTTAGGTTTCAAAATTGAATTTCGTTTTTGACTCAGAAGTCCAAGTGAGGGAACCCGTGAGATGCTCTGAGGTCAGAGCCAGAGGAGAGACCGCCAGCCAATGTGAGGGTGACCTTCTCGGTCGAATAGGCGTGTGCTGAGATATTCCTCTGTTGGCAGCCTCAAAGAGGTAGCACCTCCTGAGGTCCAAGCTTCATTTCCAAAGGGAGGGGACATCTCAGTCTGATTTCAGACCTAAAACATATGTCCTCCCTAGCTGTAGTTACAGGTGGCCAGAGCTGATAGACAAAAAGTGTCTTACCTGGAATTTTTTCAAGTTTTTTTCCACTTCTAAACTTTCCCTCAGACTTAAATCAGGTTTTTAGAGCCCAAATTATGCATGAAAATTTTGAGGTCTTTTTTCAGAAAGAGACATTGATAGACAGTTGGATGAAGGTAATTCCCCTTTAGGTAGTCAGATTTTCCCATAAGTAGCTACATTTCATGTTTATTTTCTTTGTCTTGTTTCTTTAGAAAGTCACTGAAATACATTAGAGATTGTAAATAAAATGATTCTATGAAGGACTACAATCACTCCTTTAATTTTCAATTAAATGTTAATGTTTATTGATTTTTATTTTATTTAACCAGGTGAGACGATTGAGAACCAGTTCTCATTTACATTGCAGACAACAACAATGTTGTATTCCAGAGAATATTCCTACCTTGGAAGTATGCAATAAAGGGTCCTTAAGAAGAGATTTTACTCCTTCAAATAGATTCAGAGTTTGTTTTTAATAGGTTAGACAGGTGAGAAATCTAATAATATAAATATTTTAATGAGACTGACATGATTTTAATACTTACATGTAATTTAAGTATCTCATTGATTGCTAGATTTAATGAATCACAGTTTATGAGGCATTAGCAGTGCTCTACTTACTGGTTCTACCCTTGCATCACGTGTAAGCTTTAATTATTTTTTATCTATTCTCTACACTCTATAGACCTGGTGGTGGAGACATTTCCAGTAATTCACATTTTCCGGTCCAGATGATAAAGTCAGAGTTACTTGATTGGAGACCTTCCCAGTTGGAACTTACTAATCTTTAGCTGATTGAAGGCTTCCAATTATTCCCGCAGCAAATAGAAACCGGTGCCCTGCCCTGCTTAGATTCTACTGGAATATTTACTGGATATGCAGTTTTAAAATTTGTCTAGAATCTGAAAAGTGTGGCTTAGCATTTGATTTCACCCCTGCTGAATCAGTACTTTGTGAACTGCCTTTAGGTGCAATTAAAACTGCAAGTCTTTTAGGGATTGGATGGAGAATGTCTGTGATATTTTATGTTTTAAATGGCAAATATTTGCCAAATTTATCACTCTTGGCTTTCCTCTAGATCTATTTTTAACTTTTTTACATATTTGTTGGCGCAGTATTAGTCCATCTCTTGAGTTTAGTAAGCCTTTTATACCTAAATGATTCTTCAGTCAGAGTTCAGTGGCTCAAAAGAGAAAAAAAGCATGAAAATGGTCTGAAATTAGTCAGACTGGAAAAATAATACTCAACCAACTTTAAATTGCCCCCAGACAACTTGAGAAATAGTTTCCTAATAGAACTTTAAGTCATTACAAGGCATTATTTGCACCGTTTGGGTAAAATATAAGGAAAACATTGTTCAAGACTTTTGAAGATTACTATACATCAGGTAAGATTGGGAAAAGTTTTGAGTCATGAGTATGACAAGCACTCTCTCACAGTAATCCTTTCTGCTGTCCCCTCAATCATTCCTGAAAATTGTCTTTGCCCTTTCCTAGCTGCCAGCGAAGGTGGAGCAAACGTCTTCACTGTGTCCTACTTCAAATCCAGCGCCTACCTGGCCCAGTCCCCTCAGCTCTACAAGCAGATGTGCATCTGTGCTGACTTTGACAAGGTCTTCTGCGTCGGTCCAGGTAAAAGGAAGCCTCCTGTCTGACACCTTATGAGCTGGCAAAGTCCTCACAGGCATAATACGAAAATGAGCAGCAGGAGTGTAATGAAAAATGTAGCACCCTATTAACTGAGATGGCACGTTTAAAATGGCTCCAAATGTGTTTAAGATTGTTAAAGTTTAACAGACATCCCACTGGTCCTGTTACTGTGGTCAGAGCTTGTAGTTGGTCTGTTAGTGACACAAAGGGACTTGTAAAAAGACTTTATATACAGAGTTGTGAGATCCTCCAGCTTTCTAGCTGAGCAAATACTGCCACCATCTGATTAGCTAAGCAAACACAGTGGGTTTGGTGCAAAGACGTTTTATCTAAAACACTTTGTTTGATTTATAGTCAGTGTATGTTTCTAAGGCAAGATGAAATACATTTGTTAAAGAAGAAAACACCATTCAGTTTTCCACACTCTGGACTGTGGTGTTTTATCTGTTTCTCTGTTGACTGCACCTGAGGAGGCAAAGGGCTTGAGGTCATTACTGCTTTTCAGGCATCATTGTGCTTGCCGCTGTTGCCGTAGTTACAGTGGTGCCGATTCAGCACTGATTCGGTAAAAAGAACTTGGATCAACTGTGCTCAAAAACCTAATGGGCAGAAGCTCAGCTTTGTTCAGACGTAGCCCCCACATCTATGATGTGCGTTACAAAAGAAGCAAAGGAAAAAAGGTTCAGCTATAGTATGCAGTTGGTTATTTGCGTAGGGGAAGAAATATGAGCATGTTTAAGATTAATTTCTACTGTCACGACTGTAAAAGTCTTGATGTCCCTTAAACCTTTTCACTTTTATTCATGTACAACCACAAACTTCAATATCTTTATAGAACTGTAATGTGATAACTCAACACAGCGTAGCACATAATTGTGACGTGTGAGTAAAGTTTTCATGGTTTACATTTTTGTTTTTTTTTGTAAATAAAAATATGACACACATTTGTATTTAGCCCCCTGTACTCTGATACCCCTAAATAAAATGCAGTGCAGAAATCGCCTGGTTAGTAACTTGCCTGTGTGTGATTTATTATCAGTATGAATAACGCTGTTCAGGTATCAAGTTGTAAAGAAGTTTAACTCGAGGATGGGTTATAAAACATTATCCGTTACGCCTGCACAATGACTGTGCAGAAAATGTAATTCTTACATAAGATTTGGTAAAACCTTTCATGTTCCTCTTCACTCCCTTTTGGCACTGGTGTTAAATCTCCATTGTTCAGTTTTCAGGGCAGAGGACTCCAACACTCACCGTCATCTGACTGAGTTTGTGGGTCTGGATATTGAGATGGCCTTCAACTACCATTACCACGAAGTGATCGATTCCATCACTGACACCATGGTGCAGATATTCAAAGGCCTGAGAGACAAGTAAGATACAAGCAGGAATAGATACTAGATCAAGTAAACAAAGTTGCAGTTAGACTTGCTTTTGAAGGTAATAAAGGTGCAGATAAGTAATAAAAACATCATTTTTGTTTAAGATGTAGATTGTGTCCAAAGATTGCATATAATGCTACTTTTTATTCATATTTGTATGAACATAAACATCCCAAGCTGAGTTGAAATTCAGAACTCCGAGCACAACAGAACACTAGGTTCATACAGTTTAAATCCGTTTGCTTAAGTATTTCTTTATTTGTTTTTACAGAATATCATCACTTTATAAATCAGAAGAGACATACAAAGAAAGTACATTTTTTTCCAGATTAAAATAAATCTCTATACAGTTGAAACCAGATATTTACATACACTAAATGAAAATCTAGAGAACCATTCTCTATCCCTTTCTGACATTAAATCAGATTAAACTTTTCCTGTTTTAGGTCAGTGAAGATTACCAAAATAATGAGGTATAGGATTTTTTTTCAGTTCAGATGTTTACATACAGAAACTTCAGATGTTTACATACACAAAGCACACGCTCACTAGAGCCTTTAAAGAATTTGGAAAAGCCCAAAAGATGGTGTCACACCTTTGTAAACTTCTAATTGATTGCTGCTTCCTTGTATGAGGGTATGGAAAATTAAAATCAGCCAAGATATCAGGAATATATTTGTGGATCTCCCCAAGTCTGGTTCTTCCCTGTGTACAATTTCCAGATGGCTGACAGTGCCACATTTATCTGTTAAAATAATCACTTGGAAGTATTAAACCCATGGAGATGTATAGCCATCATACTGTTCAGAAAAGAGACAAGTTCAGCGTCCTAAAGTTGAAGTGACATTGTTTGAAATGTGCGTATCATCTCCCGAACAACGAAGACGAAAGGCCTTGTAAAAATGTTGGCCAAAGCCTGTAGGAGATTATTATCCACAGTGAAACCAGTCCTGACCGGCCATGGGCAGAAAGGCCACTCAGTGAGGAAGAAGCCATTATTCCAAAAGCAACAAAAAAAGCCAGATTACAGTTTTGTCAATGCCCACACAGACAAAGACGTTACATTTTGAAGATGTGTTCTGTGGTCTGATGAAAATAAAACTGTTTGGCCATAAAGACCATCGTTGCACTTGGAGGAAAACAGGGATAGTTGCAAGCCTTTGAAGTAGGACAGTAGCAACATCATGTTGTGTGGGTGTTTTGCTGCAGGAAGGACTGGTGCACTTCACAAAATAAAAGGAAGCATGATCAGGGATATATTTATTGCCACCTCTAACAGTTCCTGTAAAATAATTAGAACTGATGCTTTTTTGTTGGGTAGTCGTTTAGGTTGAACTTTTAATTAGTAATCCATGCCTTCCTGTTTCTTTGGATTTTAAATATAATAAAAGAAAACAAAACCCAATTTCTCTTTGCCTCTTTTCCAAATGGGAAACACAAGAGAATATACTTTTAAATAAGGTCAATCCAGACAAGTTTACACTTCGTTTCATGCTTTCTTAAATATATAAAAGGGAAGCTTGCTCATTAAAACCCAATATGTCCAATATACAATATGCAGTCAAACAAATGTTTTTGTTCAGTTTGTTTCTGTGTTAAACTAAAAGGAAATTTCATACAGAAGTCAAACCGATCAGAATAAGAAGGACTTTGATGGTTTTAGTTGTAGGGTTTTGTTTCATTCATATGTGTGGCTTTACTGCCTCCTAGTGGTGTATATCAGTGCACAAGTAGCAGATGACAAAGAGAAAGAAGTGTGGAGCAAAGACCTTTTCTCACATAAAGCCCTGTAACCTTTCTGTCTGCCTGTTTGTGGCGGTGAGAAACAAAGAACACAAAGATTAAAATCCCACTTCATGAATTTACAAATTAAAGTACGTTTCCGGGGAAAGCACAGCTCTGTCAGTGGATCATATCAGTTTATATCAACCAATGCAGTGCAAGCTGCCTTTGTTGGTTTGTTTCACCCTATGACTGTTGTTCCTGTTTCTCAGAGCAGTTTGCTACTTTTGTCCTCGTGACTTTCCAGACTGTTTCCTTTGACGCAGAATTTTATTTAGAACAAATTTTCTGGCTCTTGAAAAACACATGACTCTGCTTTTTTTGTCAGTCATCACATGCTGTAGACATCGTGGCAAAGTTAACATTAGATCGATGTGTTTAGTAGGTTTTTTCATAGCTTTATAGTCCCTCGCAAAAGCATTGAGACCCCTTGGTCTTTTTCACGTTTTGTGACATTACAAACCAAACATAAATGAGTATAATAAATGTTAGGTGAAAAGAAGATGTAATATAATTTTTTTTTGTTTTTTTATTTTTGCGGCATGTATTCAGCTCCCCGGAGTCAATACATTGTAGAACCACCTGTTGCTGCGGCCTTCTTGGCTAAATCTCAAACAGCTTTGCTCGTTTAGAGACTGAAATGTCAATTCCTCTTTAAAATAGGACTCAAACTCCAGATTAAGAACAGCATCCCCACAACATGATGCTGCTAATACCATTCTTAACCTTTGACATGGCGTGTTCAGGGTGATGTGCAGTGTTTAGGGTTTTTTCTGATTTAAAAATAAAGTAAAGACTGGGTGTGGTCAAACCGTAAAGTCTACTGCAAATTGTGTCTTTATTTTTGTGAAGAAAGCTACCTAAAATCTAATCTAAATTAATACATTTTGAAGTAAGGTGATGTCCTTTTTAGAAAGTCAATGAAGAGATCAGCATCAACAAAATAAAATGAAAAAGTATTTATCATGTCTTTCTAAAAATGTCTGAGTGTCTGTTTATCCTTCTGCATCAGCTTCCAGACTGAGATTCAGACGGTGAACAAGCAGTTCCCAAGCGAGCCGTTCAAATTCCTGGAGCCCACTCTTCGGCTGGAGTACACTGAGGCTGTGGCAATGCTCCACGAGGCCGGGGTGGAGATGGGTGATGAGGATGACCTCAGGTCAGGTTACGTCACACATCCTCTGCCCAGAACGCCATGCTTTTTCATATTAGTTTAATTAGAAAACAAAACAGAGGTCAGTTTTAACATCATTTTACAGTGAGGATATGAAACATGCTGTAGGGACTCCACATTTCTTAAAAGCGTGTGATCAGAGTGGTTCTCCTGAACTTTTTCTAGTTGAGGGGAAAATGAAAGAATTCGAAAGCCGTGTGAAATTTTGGCTAATGGCAAATGAGACATCCATTTAAAGTCATTGTTTTTTATTCTGCAGCACTCCTAATGAAAAGCTGCTGGGTCGTCTTGTCAAAGAAAAGGTTCGTACTTTTTAATCTTTGAAAACCAGTCTCTGTCAATTATGAATCAGTTACACTTGACGGGCCGCTGATAACTTAATCCATGTTAAAGCTGTGCAAAACATGCACCATATTTAATTCCAGAAACAAATATGTATCACTCGCTTCTTTTTTATACAGCTATTTAATGTTCATATACATATTTCCTCCTTTTTACAGTATGATACTGACTTTTATGTGCTGGATAAGTACCCACTGGCTGT
The DNA here is from genome assembly GCA_036173005.1 of Crenichthys baileyi. NCBI lineage: Eukaryota > Metazoa > Chordata > Actinopteri > Cyprinodontiformes > Goodeidae > Crenichthys > Crenichthys baileyi. The sequence continues at coordinate 241,937 of JAHHUM010000960.1, forward strand.
TAGACCTTTTTACACGATGCCTGACCCAAACAACCCTGTAAGTTTCTCAACTACACACAAAAACCCTGGAACACAAATGCTTAAGCAACAAAAAGATGCAATAACAGAATCTACATCAATCTTTTTTTTTTAAATATTAGATTTCTAGCAGACCTTATCAGGTTTACATAAAAATTACCTTTAACATTAATGCAGTATTTCTAGGAAGCCGATTTGGGTAAAAAATCTCTTGCAAAAACATTCAAAACCCTTGAACGTTTCATATTTTGTCACATTAAAGCCACAAACTTCAATGCATTTTATGAGGAGTTTGTGACAGATGGACACAAAGTGTTATTAAATAGAAAGTTATACATATTTTTTTTAATCTCTTTTTTTTTGTTTCAAACAAGATTTGCCATAAATCTGGCCTTTTATACTGGGGTGGTAAGAAGAATGCAATTTTTAGGAGAAACCCACAAGAATATGTTTTTCCTGCATGCAAAATGCTGAAAATGCTGTGTGGCAGATGAATGACAATGCTCATTGCCCTGATCCTACCACTGTATAGGGATGGTTTTCTTCAGCAGGGACAAGGAAGCTGATCAGAGTTGATGGGAAGGTTGATGGAGATGAATACAGAGCAGTCCTTAAAGAAAACCTGTTATAGGCTGCAAAAGACTTTAGATGGTGACATATTTTACATACCAGTAGGACAACTGTTCTCAACATACAGCCAGAGCCACAGTGGAATTGGTAGGATCAAATCACATGTATTCATTGAAATGACCTAGTCAAAGTCCAAACCTAAATCTGGCTAAGTTTGAGTTGTTTTGCTCAGAACAGTCCACAAAAAGTCCCTCTTTCCTCAAAGACTTTCAGCTGAAACTAGAGTCAAAGATTTTTATCAAGGTACTGACTCAGATGGGCCAAATAGAAATCCACAGCACCTTTCAGCTTGTTTTTGTGAAGAAGTGTTAAAACCTTGTTTTCCTTTTTTCCACTTTCATTTCACTTCTCAGTTATGTACTACTAGAAGTTGATTTGTCATATAAAATCCGAATAAACTGAGGCCTGTAGTGACCACATGTGAAACAGGTCAAGGGTTATAAATACTTTTGCAAGACCCTTTTTATGCTAATAATACTTCAGAAATCTGTTTACTTATCTATATTTATGACTTCGTATGCTTAGTGCAACTACTTTGGAAATATTTGACATTGCCTGCTGTCAATTAACAGATATATTGTGATTCTTGTCTTGGGTTTTATTCCAAACAGAAATACTCCAACTCTTATGACATGTTCATGAGGGGAGAGGAGATCCTGTCTGGAGCGCAGAGAGTCCATGACGCTCAGCTGCTGACTGAAAGGGCTCAACATCACCAGATTGGTAAGAAGCAAGTTTATAGTCCTTAAAAACAAAATGAATTTGAAAGGATTCGTCTCCCTCTACAGGTGAATGACAGGTCTTACAAAAGCAAAACATTTAAAGGATATTAATATATTGATATTTGTTTTTAGGATTTGTGGAAATAACAATAAAATGTTTTATGTGACCATTTTAACTATTGTCTTTTCTGATATTGTAGATCTGGAGAAGATAAAGTCATACATCGACTCATTCCGCTTTGGAGCTCCCCCACATGGTGGAGGAGGCATTGGTAAGACGGACATCATCTTTTTTTACTGAAACGTTTCGGAAAAACAGATCTGAATCTGTTGAGTTACCGATCCATCCTCCCTCACAGGTCTGGAGAGAGTCTGTATGCTGTACCTGGGTCTTCACAATGTGCGTCAGACCTCCATGTTCCCCCGTGACCCCAAGCGTCTCACACCCTGAGCCCCCCAGCACTTTGTGAAAGAATCCCGTCGCAACCGGACTATCTCCGAGGTGTTGGTGCCAGACGTTGGCGACGGAGACCGCAAGTAATCCACAGTCCAGACAGAGAGAACAAGTAGAATATATCTCCACCATCTGTTTCTAACAGGCCAATAGAAGTTGATCACTAAGAAGAATGAAGCAGTTGTAACAGAAGGTACTTTATTGATTTGTGTGCATAGTTTTCTAACAACAGATAAAAATAGACGCGTTGAAGAAGGAAGAAATGGGCCAGAACACTCCCGGAGGAGGCTGCACATGTTTAATTAATCTTCTAATCAACAAGTTTTTTTCTAAGGGTTAATTATAGGGAGAATTAACAACTGTAACACAAATCAAAGTACTTTATATTACCTTCACAGACATTAAGAATAATGATTGTGGTTTTCAACAGTTTGCCTGTAACTACATGTGTTTTGTAAGTAATTATTGAGAAATAAAAACGACTAATAAAAAAAAACTGCTTTGTCGTTATATTTTGTTGGAAGTTGGAATGACAAATTAAAATAATAATTAGGTTTGATAGGATTAATAACTCAGATATCTGTTTGCTTATATGTACATAAACATTACATTATAAATGTTAAAGTAAGGCAAAACCAAAGAGTTTTTCTTAACTCATACTTGGCTGCAGTAAAAGCCTCCAATCTTCATCCCTGCTCCAAAGAGAGCATCAAAGTGCTTCAGTTTTACAGACATGAATTAAACTATAACAAAGCTTACATAGTGGTGAATCATTTTTACACAAGTATTTTTTGATTTGTGTACTTGTTTAAATGTGACATTGCTGCCAAAATACTTTGTGCATCCAGACTTGACTGATAAAACATTGCCAGATGATTGCTTTACTCGGTTGCTGCTCCGCTGACTTGTAGGATGAAGAGGAAGATGTGAACGATATCAACATAGAGAGAGAGCGCGCCATAGATGTACTCCTCTGGGCTGATGGCCAACTCCCGATTCCCGATAAGAAGCTGAGTGTTATACACTAAAAACTGAGAAAAGATCAGGAAACAACATTTACATAAAGAATCAGAAATATATTAGTTTTAATAAACATGCTTTTCTTCAGTCAGGTAACTGTTGTTCAGGGTTTTCAATGTTGTTTTGCAAGTAGGAATCTGACAAATGTGTTTTGGTTTTGTTTACTGCCCTCAAATAAAGTCCGTTGTAACAAGTTGCTTTGAGAAGTCACTTCATTAACAGTGTTATCCTGTTTTTAAATTTTGTCTCAGTATAAATATAGCTTTTCTGTCAGAGAAACAGTCAAGAGACGCATGGTAACTCTGGAGGAGCTACTGTGAATTTGTTGAGAGGACTACTATTATAATTTAATCAGTAGTGCACCTCACTTTGAACGCAGTAACTTTGATTTTCTCCAAAAGGGACAGACAGTTATCCTTCAGGATTGCCCAGTATTTAGCTCCATCCAGTTTTACTAAGTAGAGGCTGCAAAACACATGACCCTGGGGCAGAGGTTCACATTCCAGCATGACGACGACCCTAAAAATATAGAGCTTCAATGATCTGGCATAGATCAAAGCATATTCTCGTGCTAGAATGTCCCAGATAAAGTTGAGAACAAAATTCAACTGAGAATTTCTGTTATGGTTTGGAAATTACTCTTCGTAGACACTGTCCATCAGATCTTACTGGGTTTGTGGTATTTGGCAAAGAACTATGGTCAAACATTCTCTAGATGCGTAAAGATGGAAGAGACAACCAGATAGATGTGTCGCAGCAATCTGGTTCTACAAAGTAATGACTCGGGGATGATTGCAAATAGACACCACATTTTTTCAGGTTATTTGTAAGAAAATTTTAAAACCATTTATCCCTTTCCTTAAAATTCATAATTATGCACTACTTTGTGTTGGTCTGTCTCATAGAATCCCAATAAAAGTCTTTAGCAACCACTGTTGTAATCACCGGTCACCATGCGAAAAAAATGGTCATCTACGAGGACTGAATTGGAAATTATTCAAGAATCAAAATTTAAAGAAAAATTTTAAAGATCTTTAGGAAGCCTGAAGAAGGGTTGATCAAGAAAACATTCAAAAATCTAAGAAATTTTCGTTAGCTGGAAGTTAAACACTAGTACTTGTTGTCTTTCTCTTCTCCAGGACCGGGTCATGGGGGCAGCAGTCTTAGCAGAGACGCTCAAACTTCCCTCTCCCCAGACACCTCCTTCAGCTCCTCCAGCTTCACAGACCAGCCAAGAGACATAGTCCCTCCAGTGTGTCCTGAGCCTCCTGCCGGTGGGACAGGGAGGCGTCCATTGGGCATCCGGAGTAGAGGCCCAAGCCACCTCTACAGCGACTCTACTCTGAGCTCCTCGCACTATCTCTAAAGGAGTCCCTGGCCACCCTGTGGAAGAAGCTAATTTCAGCCTTCGTATCCGGGATCTGTTCGTTCTGTCATGACCCAAAGGTCATGCCCATAGGTAAAGGTAGGAACATAGACTGACTGGAAAATCGAACTCTGTTCACCACAACGGACCATCGCAGCGTCCGTATTACTGGCAGCTGCATCTGTTAATCTCCCGCTCCATTCTCCTCTCACTCTTGAACAAGACCCCAAGATACTTGAACTCCTCCTCTTAAGGCAAGAACTACCCTCCAACCCAGAGAGGGCAAGCCACCATTTTCCAGTCAAGAATAATGGCCACAGACTTGGAGTAACTGATCTTCATCCCCACCCCTTTGCACCCGACTGTGAACTGCCCCAGTGCATGCTGGCTAGAGGGAGCCAGCAGAACTACATCATTAGCAAAAACGAGAAAAAATCCACTGGTCTCCAAACTAGACCCCTTTCAGCCCTTGGATGTGCCTTGGAATCCTGTTCATGAAAGTTATTAACAGGATCGGTGGCAAAGGGCAGCCCTTCCGGAGTCCAACATGCACTGGGAACAGTTTCGACTAAGTGCCGGCATTGCTAACCAAACTCTATCTCTGCTTGTACAGAGCCCAAATGGCCCCTAATAAAGAGCCCGGACTCCTGGAGCACCCCCACAGGGCACCACGAGGGCGGAGATGACTGCCTTCTCCAGGTCCACATGTTGACCAGTTGGGCAAACTCCCATTAACCCTCGAGGACCCTATAGAGGGTGTAGATCTAGTCCAGTGTTCCAGGATTGGAACGAAAATCACACTGCTCCTCCTGAAGCCAAGGTTTGACTATCTGCTGGACTCTTCCATTGGAGAGGAAGTAAAACGCTGCATACAAAATTAGGGTTGCACTGTGAAGTAATTCCTATGAAACGTCTGAAACACATACTTCTTGGATTTAAGGCAACAACTCCAAAATAAAAGTTCTCAGGGAACAAGCATCCTAGAAAAAATAAAATGTTAATGTTATTTACCTCTTCTCAATATAATTTGTCTTTTGTTACTAAACAACAGTATAGAGCTTTAGTGTTTTCCCTAAAATTAAGTCGCTGTTCACTTACCAGAGTGTAAATGATGGCTCCGATTGCAGCGTAGAGCATGTGCAGCCAGGGGACCTGTGGAGTGACATAAGAAAGGCCTCTGAATGTGAAAACTGGTCACACATGTACACCCCTTTCAAGCTGTTGTTGAAGCTCCCAGCAGGAAGCAAGAATATATTAAAAGACTTAACCAAAGAATCCTCACATATTTAAAGGAGAGCACGATGGCTGTAACAATTCCGATGATCATGAGCAAAACAGCTGCAATGCAGAGAAGACCCCCACAGGAGGTGAAGTCCACCTGTGATTAGAAACAAGTTATTAGCAGGATGAAAGGGAGGCTTAACACGCTTCAGGCCACACATAAAGGAGCAGTGAAAATATTTTTTTTTCTTTTTTAAGTATCTGAGTGAAGTTATAATAAAAACGTTGGCTGAATATGGCCAAAACATGAAATGTATGTATCTGGAGTTGCATCAGACAGGATTCACATCTTATCCCAAAATGTTATAAATATTTAAAGGAACTCAGTGCCCCATTGTAATCTGAGACAAAGGAGTTCTTTTACACTGACAACAAAGACATCCTCTGACAAGCCACAGGCTGCTGAGCTGCAGAAAAAATATCGTTTTCAGCTACCTTCGTCTGGAAGCAGAAGACTGTCACAGCTATGCACACTATTGCTGTTATTCCCATGGCGATAATCACCGCTTTGGTTTGATAATAGCTGGAAAAACAAACAGTGATTAAAATAAAATAACTACTTATAATTGTTAAAGTACTCACACTCTATACTCATATTTTGCCATATTTTGTACCACAAACTTCAAAGTATTTTATTTGAATTGTATGTGACAGAAAATGAAGATTTTTAATTGTTTTCACATGTCACTACATATAAAAATCCCCTCTGCTCTGACACCTCTAACTAAAGTCCAGTGGAGCCCACTGTGCAAAGAAGTCATCAAATTAGTAAATACTGTCCAACTATCAAATTATGGCCTCGATCATAATGGTGTGGGCATGCTTTTCACTCTGAGAGTGGGAACAGAGACCTAATCAGAGTTGATTAGGTCTCCAGTCGGTCGTGGCAGATGGCCGCTCACACTGAGCCTGGTTCTGCTGGAGGTTTCTTCCTGTTAAAAGGGAGTTTTTCCTCTCCACTGTCGCTACATGCATGCTCAGTATGAGGGATTGCTGCAAAGTCAATGCCAGTGACTGTCCACTGTCTCTACATGCTCATCCGGGAGGAGTGAATGCTGCAAGTCACTGACTGGATGCAATCTGCTGGGTTTCCTTAGATAGACAAACTTTTTATCCAATTTGAATAAATAACAGAATCTGACTGCACTGTTCAATGATTAAGATTAACTGGAATGTATGTACCAGACTTTTGTGAAGTGCCTTGAGACGACATGTGTTGTGAATTGGCGCTATATAAATAAACTGAATTGAATTGAATTGAATTGAATTGAATTGAATTGATGGAGGGAGCTACGTTCAGGGAAATACTGGACAAACTATGTTAGAGGCAATATTTGAGACTGGGGTCAAGGTTCACCTTCCAACAGGAAAACAACCAAAAACATCCAGCCCGAGCAACAATGAAAAAGGTTTAGATCAACACAAATTCATGTGTTAAAATGGGCCAAAGTCATGACCAAAGTCCAACTGAGAATCAGTATAAAGAGCTGGAAACTACTATTCACAGATGCTCTCAATCCCATCTGACTGAGCTTGAGCTATTTTGAAAAGAACATTGGGTAAACATTTTGCTCTCTAAACATGCCAAGCTGGTGTAACACACCCCCCAACGGATTGTAATTGCAGGGAAATGTGGTCGCACAAAGTATTGACTCAGCAAGTCTGAATACAGATGCACGACACACTTCCAAGGTTTTTATTTGTTTGTCAATTTCCTTCCACTTCACATCACAGTACTCTGTCTGGATCTATTTGATAAAAATATTTATAAAATACAGTGAGATTTGTGCCTATAACCTGACTAAATGTAAGAAATGGACAGTGTGAATACTTGTTCAAGGCACTGGATTTAGGTGTTTTAGTCCATTGCCTAAAAAGGAGTTGAAAACAAACCTTGAAACTGATCCAGCCATATAAGATAAGGCAATGGTCTGCAAGATAAAACATGATGAAATGTATTTTAATCAAATTGTTGTTTTATCTTTACTGGCTGCCAATCTGTGGCTCAAGCACTAACTCCTAACCCAGTTTGGCTTCAGATTAATTCTAAATACTTACAAATATTCCCAACAGCACCAGATTCAATGGAAAACGCCTCCTACACAAAAATGAAACAAAATAATATGGTATACATAAAAACACAGTCATTTTTGTTTATGAGCTTATCTGAAAACAAGCCCTGCTTTACCTTGGCTCTTTGCAGCAGATGAGAATGCAATACACGAAAAAGAACACAGCACTATGGAGAGATAAATCATGAATGTGGTTTTTACCATAGCACAGATCTACTGACTATCAATTATAAAAGTAGCATTTGTTTTACATTTAGATTTTTAACATCTTAATGTTAAAGATTTAGTTACTGCTGCTAGAAAGTAACTCACTAAGAAGCCCAGTAGATGGCTGGGTATGTGATGACAAACAGCTTCACTGGGTGACTGTGAAAGCACAGACAACATGGTCACAGTGCTATGCTTTCAGTTAAACAGCTACACTAAGCAGCTACAAGCAGTACTCTACTGGAATGAACAGGGAGACTCACACAAATGTAAAGACAGCAACGACTGCAAAGGTGACTGCAAGCTGCACAGTCAAAATCAAGTAAACCTGCCCACAAACATGTAGGTTAGATTAAAAGAGCTGTTACTTGCACCCTGAACAACAGAAGAACAGTTTGTGTCTCTGAATGTGGCAAAGTGGAGCAAGGGAAAGTCCTTACTTTTCTGATGAAGGCGTGTCGAATGGATGTGCTTTCCCACTGGTTGCTGAAAAAGTCATCCATTTCTCCTGCAGAATTGAGAATTGCAAAAAAGGCAATTTAAGCTTCAGAAGTTCATCTCAATATAATAGAAGTGAGTGATGAAAGTCTGTGTAAGCTCCTGGGAACCTGGACTGGACGCAGGCAGTCCTGCTGACAGAGTGGGGATGGGCATGGCAGACAATGAAAAGCCGGCGCCTGGACACATGCTGGCCTGTGGGTAGACGCCCCCCTGGCTCCAGTAGCTATGCGGGCTGAGGCACGCACCGGGACTGGAACTGTAGGATGGCGGAGGAGGAAGAGGGGCTCCATGTTGTGTCTGGAAGGGGTAGTTATTAGACTTAGGATGCTGAAGGGCATCCTCATAGGATGGAGGAGAATCCGTTTTGGAAGACATTTCTCTGGACCACTTTAAAGAGAAAATAAACAGCCACATAAGAACTATACCAGACATGTACTTTACCGACGACTTTCAAACTCAAACTGACAAGGAAGTATTCGGAGTACTCAGTTAATGGTTACTGTGTGCTTGTTTTATTTAGACAATTAAAATGGTTTGATCAATCCATCAAACTGAATCCACAAGCAAGCGTAACACTAAGTGCTTTGCACACATTAAAAACAGATGGATTGAAAAAAAGCATTAAACTGTGTAGTTCAGTAAATAAATAAAAAAAGAAAATTATTAGACAAGTCAATAGAAACACAATTGTGCAATAAGGAATCACAAGAAATAACGGTAAAATGACCATGATATTTTCAGTCATAAACAACCTGAGAAAATACAAAATGCAGCTTTCAAACTGGGATTTCCTTTTTAAGGGAAAAAAGATGTCCAAACCAACCTGACCCTATGTGAAAAAATGACTCCCCCTAAATCTAAAAACTGCTTGTGCCACCATTAGCAGTGACAGCAGAAATCAAGTGTTACCAGGCAATGAGTATTTCACATCACTGTAGAAGAATTTCTGCCTGCTATTCTTTGGAGAATTGTTTTACTTTAGCCACATTGGAGGGTTTTTGAGTATGCCACAGCATCTCAATTTGGATTTAGGTCCAGACACATTGTCCTGCTGCATAAACGTGTGCTTAAATTTAAGTCCACGGACTCGTGGCCAAACATTGTCCTTGAGTATTTTCTGCTAGAGGGCAGAATTCATTGTTCAATCAATTATGGCGAATGGTGTTGGTCCTGAAGCCACAAAGCAGCTCCAAACCCTCACACTACCACCATCGTGTTTGACTGCAGGTATGATGTTCTTATTTTAAATGCCATGTTAGTTTTCTTATTTCTATTTTTATTTCTTCTTATTTTTGAACCACAAAAACTTATCTTTGTCTGATCCTAAAATTAGTTTAAAAATCTGAAACATTTAAAAATGACAAAAAATTAAAAAACTCATACATCATCAAAAATAAAAGCAAAAGATCTAAATATTTGCGATAAAATATAAACTAACGGCAAGTAAATTAAAATCGAATAGATAAGAATATAAATCTTGTTAAAGTTGTTAAAGAAATAAATGACAGAAAAATATAGTTATGAAATAATACAGTTTCACCAAAAATAAATAATAATTCACAATTTAAGGTCAGCTAAAACCCAGATTACATGATGAAGTTTTTAGTTTGCTTTTAAAACATTAACGCTCAGCTGCCCTCAGATCTTCAGGAAGGCTGTAACCAAGATGAGGGCAGTAATAAGAAACTGATACCTCACCTCAAATTCTATTTCTCTCAGTCGGTATTAACATAAACTTCTGTCTGGATAACATGAGGGGTCTGGGGACCAAAGAATAAAAGAAAATCCAATAAACAGATTGGATTACGACCATTAATAGTTTTAAAAACCAATAAAACACTTGAAAATGTATTCCAAAATAGACAGGTTGGGAATGAAGAGACTTTAAAATACTTTCTAGTTCTTGTCAGCATTCTTGCAGCTGAATTTTAAAGTAACTGTAGCCAAGCTGTTGTTTTCTTCTTAAGTAGAACCAGAATTACAGGCTAAAAAATTCTTAAAATATATAGCAAGTCATATAACCACATCGTTTGAACTAAGGTCTGAGTTCATGATTTCATTTTAAAAGTCTAGTATTCCAGTATATATATATTACAAGGGGAGCAGGTAATATGAGAACATGGCTCACATTGAATCAGTTAATTGAATATAACCAATTAAATATGTGAAAAATAGTAACCTACCTGTTTTGGCCTGAGCCTGTGATGGGAGTACAGTGGCCCTCCGTCTTCTCTGTTCAGAGGTATGAGTCTCATCACAGGAACACGTCCTCTGTGAAACTGGATATGTTTACTGAAACTCACACTGCTGTTTCTGAGAAAAGCATGCCAACTGGTAGCTGCACACACTGGTTCCTCGTGGTTTACTTCAACAAAATGCAATTAAAATGTATTAAGAAAATAACAATTACCAAAAGATTGCTGTTTGCAAAAGGAACTACATGTGAACCTGAACTTTTACTAAGCCTTTTCCGAACATTTCTCCTTACTATTATTTTCCAGTATGCTATACAGTTCTTTACACATACACTCGTAATAGGCGTGAATGTTATGTTATTGTGTATTTAAAAAAAATAATAATAATTATACATTTTTACGTAATAATTGTGAACCCGTCTTCGTGAGTTTTAGAGTCGTAATTATGTGATTAGGTCATATTGAGCTTCAAATATTAATGAGTTTCAACGTCATAATTGTGTTGTTGCTTTTTCAAAATTATGAGAAACAGTCTCAACTATGAACCTCAGTGACATATTAATGAGTTTACAAGTTATAGTTATGAGATTCACAGTTATGAGTTTCAATTTATAATTTTGACTTTCAAAGTAGACTAGAATGTCGCGGAGGAAAATAAAAACCATACAAACTATCAAAGAAGAGAGAAAAGGAAACCTATTCCTTTTCTCTCTTATGAAACAAAGGGAATATATCTGATAATTATTCTTAAATAGCAAATTGACTTTTTTTTACTTCTTGATCTGTAAAAACAAGAACTCGATAATTGTAGTATTTCTAATGATGACCAGTAGCATCATTTGTTTTTCTTCTTCGCCTATTTTGGTCAGACAACTGAACTGAATTCCGCAAAGACACGTTGTCATCGTGACGTCATTACGCTGGATTCAGCGCACAGCAGGCTATGGCGTTTCCTGACTGGATGGTAACTTTGGCGTTCGCTGCATCCTTCTTCTGTTTTTTCTGTTTGTTTGTTCGGTACAGGCGGACCACATCACTATTTCGCTGGATAATGGCTCGAACAGAGAAGCCATTGTTCCGAATCGCGTAAGTTCAACTTGAGTCATCAGTTTTCTGTCTGTGTAGCTTAGCAACATTTATTGTTTAGGTTACTGATTGCATGCCCATCTTTGTTCCGATTCGGGATAATCCGAGTTGCGGATGGTTGCAACCTTGTTTACATGCTAACCCCTTAACTGCTTCTTAAATTTAACGTTTTTGTCTCGTATAAAATTCGCTAAAATATACGGATGTCTTGTTTATCTCTGCATATGAAAACAACAAAGTCAGGGGTTATTGTTTTCCTTCCAGGTACACACTGTACACAAGAACCAGACTGGGTTATATGTACTACAAGAGGCAAATGAGGAAAGCGAGGGAAAATTATCCTGCTGGGCATTCCACAACTCATCCCATGGAGTTCAACGGTACATAGCACATACACATTCAGTGATTCTTCATGGCCTGCGTGGCAGGAAAGTGACACTGCATATAACCATGAACATGCATGGTGGCTGCAGCATGCTGTGGGAATGCTTGTCTTTAGCACTTGCAGGAAAGCTGGTCGGAGTTGGTGGGAATATGGATGGAGCTAAATGTAGGGCAATTTTGGAAGAAAACCTTTGAGAGCTGGTAAAAGGTTCAGAGGTTCACCTTCCAGCAGAACAACTGCAATTGAAATGGTTGTGTGAGGTGGAAGATAAACAGTGTGCATCACACCATCCAACCAAGGGAGGCAAGGTGATGGCAGCATCATGATGCGGGAATGTTTTTGTTTAGCAGGGGTGGGGAGCCTGGCCAGAGTTGATGTAAAGATGATGAACCTAAATACTGCTGAATATTGCAAAAAAACAAACAAAAAAAGCTCCCAGTTGCAAGAAGGAAACATGTTTAAAAGATGTAAATACACCTGCAAGGTTCTGCAGGGAAGTTAACTTATTTACAATGTATAAAAGCTTGTGTACATGTACTTTATCTGTCTTCTTTATCTATCCATCCACAGGTATAAAAATAATTCCCATCTCAGTGCTGTCCGACAACTACAGCTACCTCGTAATTGACACGGCCTCCTGTGTTGCAGTTGCTGTAGACCCTGCAGACCCTCAAAAAGTTCAGGTAAACACATTAGCTCTCATTTTTCTGTAATGCGGAAGTGTTTTGACACTTCCCAACATACATAGGAAGTTTACACTGTCAGCTTCCTTGTAAAATCTCCAAATAGGCTGCCATAATGAAATGTTTGAGGAAATCGTGCTTGTTGTCAGTTACTACTCTCAACTTACATTTAAGGGCACTCTTGGCTGATACGAAAAGCAAATACACTCATGGGAGCAGATAATTGTCTGCAAGTTAACTTCCCTTTCACATTTAACAGCTTTTGTAAAATCTAAAATGTGTTTGCACCAGTATAGCTGTACTTTAATGAAGAAGCGCGTCCTGTCAGTGCATTCTGAAACCACTGTGCGAACCATAAGAAACATTTTGCTGCTCTGCAAGCTGTTAAATGCATCATTTCTGCTGTGTTTTTATACTAAGCCTAAAGTTCTAACAGTTTTATTTTACCTCTTCAGACAGTGCTTGAGGAAGAGGGAGTAATGTTAGAAGCTATACTGTGTACACATAAGCACTGGTGAGTATAAGGTTATGTAAATTTTAGTATCCATGTTTTATTTTTAAGACATTTTATTAAAACCTCATAGTTTTGAAGCGTGCTTTTAGCTAAAATTTTTAATGATTGTTTTGAAATGTGTGTTTTTTCTGGATGTTGTCCAAAGTCCTCTGGTTTGTCTCCTGTTTTCAGGGACCACAGCGGCGGCAACAAAGGTCTCAAAAGGCTTCACAGCTCATGTCACGTGTATGGAAGCGCAGCTGATAACATTCCAGGCCTCACACAGTAAGTTCCAGTCAGCACAGGCCAGCACACACACTTTCACTGTTTGCTTTTTACTGTAATGAGTCCTGTCTTGTTCCCTCCGTCAGCACTCGCGGCAGCTGACTTCACAGTAAATCATTTACGGTTCTTGTTTTGTCTCACGGGGGTTGATTTTAAATAGTGCGTCATGCTGAAAGATTTTTTTTTCTTTTACCTATTTTCAATTTTTATTAGTATTTATTATATTTCAAGATGTTAATGATCAATATTACTTTTTCTGAGATCAATTAGATTTATTTTTATTCTTTTCTTCTCGTTCCAGCCCCCTCTCACACAGAGACTCAGTGAGAGTTGGTCAGATGCACTTTAAGGCTCTGTTCACTCCTGGACACACAGTGGGCCACATGATCTACCTCCTGGATGGCCAAGCAGTTGGTGCCCCCTCCAGCCTCTTCTCTGGTGATCTGGTGTTCCTCTCAGGATGTGGTCAGTTCATATCTTTCTAATAGATCTTTTATTAATTTTTCTGTAAAGATGTTCAAAGTCATAAAATAGATATGTCTTTTAATGCAGTAACATAAGCTCACACTGAGGAACGTTGGTTTCACTACTTTTCTTTTGTAGGGTAACAATCTGAAGTTAAGAAGTAATTGTTTTAAAAAACCTGATAAGTCTTTAAAGCAGGGTTTCTGTGTAGCCTGGAAACATTTCATTTAAATATAAAAAAACATAATATGTGTATGAAATAACATTTGTATCTCCAAACTTTATTTCCTGTCCGACGCATACATTCTGTTTTCTTTTAATCTTTCCTTCTTTGTGTAGATTCTTTCTTCCCTCCCTCCCTCACATCCATCCTTCCTTCCTTCTTTCTTTCCTTCCTTGTGGTCTTATCTTCCTTATTCCCTTCCCTTCCCTTTCCCTTCCCTTCCCTTCCCTTCCCTTCCCTTCCCTTCCCTTCCCTTCCCTTCCCTTCCCTTCCCTTTGTTCTTTCTTAATTTACTTTCTTGTATCCTTCCCTATATCCTTCCTTATATCCCTTTCTTTCTTTCTTTTTCTTTCTTTCTTTTTCTTTCTTTCTTTCTTTCTTTTTCTTTCTTTCTTTCTTTCTTTCTTTCTTTCTTTCTTTCTTTCTTTCTTTCTTTCTTCTTTCTTCTTTCTTTCTTTCTTTCTTTCTTTTCTTTCTTTCTTCTTTTCTTTCTTTCTTTCTTTCTCTTTCTTTCTTTCTTTCTCTTTCTTTCTTTCTTTCTTTCTTTTTCTTTCTCTTTCTCTTTCTTTCTTTCTTCTTTCTTTCTTTCTTTCTTTCTTTCGCTGGAAGTCTGGAGACGTAATTTGTAATCCACGGCATGCTATTCCCTGGGGGTATAAACATGATATGGCACAGCAGGGCATTTCTGCTTGACATTCGCAAAATGTAATAAACATATGTGTTCATCTTTAGTTTGCAACAAGAAATAGCTGCTTGTCTAAACTTGTCCATATCATAGGATCTATGATGCTGTGGGCATGTTTTTGTCCAAAGGGACCGTGGGAACCTTTATTATACTGCATGGCATTATGAGCTCTTTGAACTACCAGGAGATCTTAAAACTCAAGTTTGGTGGACTCTACACGAAAAAAAAAGTGTGTTTATCATTGGGTCTTTCTGCAGGATGATCCAAAACAGCTCCAAACCAGAAGTTGCAGGAATTAAACAAAAAACTATTGATAAAATAGTCTGCTGTCATCTTTTGGGGCACATGGGATTACATACAGTAGATAATTCACATTCTTATTATAAGATTATTTGTTAATGTTAAATTTAGACAGAAGAAAGTATTCATGAGCATAAAGTGGTAATAAACTTATGACATCTCATTTGTTTGTGGAAAAAAACATGTTTTTCCTAATGTCCTCCTTTGTTTGCATGCTAATAAAAGAGGCTAGACTAGCTTGTTTCCGCAGCCTGCTTGTATCTGTTATAAGGGTAGAGTGTTGGAGCTTTTTTGCCTTTGGATGATGCTCATTATTATTTTCTCATCTTGTACTGAACAAGTTGGGACATGGGTCAAAGAAAAACAGGGAAGTTTGTGCAGTCGTAAAAAAACACAGATTTCACAACAATGTAAATCCATGTTTGCTAATTCCAGGTTTTGATTTTGTTTCAACAAATATTCTGTCTTTTTGTCAATAGAATCACTTAACTATTTTGATGAATATCCTGTATGTATTCTGTTTAACATGATGATCTGAACTGAATGTTTCCAGGGAGGATGTTTGAGGGCAGTGCCACAACAATGCTCTCATCGCTGGACACAGTTGGTTCCTTGAGTGATGATACTTTACTGTGGCCAGGTATGTAAATCTGTTCACGTTTTAGACATAAAATATTTTTTTTCCCACATATAAGATTGTAAAGTATATAACAGAGTTCCTACATAGTCTTTAAAAAGTTTGGAAAAGTATGGAATTTGGTTTCAGTATTTTCTAGGTCTGGATAAGTATAGAAAAAAAATTGTTTCTCCAGACTTTATTCCCTATCCAATTCTCAATGTGTCCTTCCTTCTGTCCTTCCGTCCTCTGTTCCCTTCCTTAAGGCCTTCCATCATTTCCTTCCTATTGCCCTTTATTTTTTATGTTCTTCAAGTTCTTCTTTTCTTACTTTCTCATGTCTTCCTTTCCTTTTGTCCTCCTTCCCAAATTTCCTTTTTTCTTTCTGCTTTGTGCCATGCTTTCCCCTCTTGTCTTTCCTTCCTTCTGTCTCCAAACTTGCGTCCTTTCTTGTTTCCTTCTTTTTCCTTTCTCCATTCTTTTCTCTGTTCTCCCTTGTTTTTCATCCTTAGCGTCCTTCCTTCTCTTTCTTCATCTTCCTTTTCTTTCTTGTGTCCAACCTACCGTTTTTCTAGTCTAGTTTACATATGAGGTACATTTGTTTGTGTCCTCTGACAATCCTGCAGGTCATGAGTATGCAGAGGACAACCTGCTGTTTGCTGCTGAGGTCGAGCCACGCAATGCTGCCAGGGAGGATAAATATCAGTGGGTGCAGCAGCAACGAGGCCAGAAGCTTTGTTCAGTAAGAATGATATTTTGCCATTGTTATGCTTCTCAAGCACGCCTTCCCAGAAAGGACTCCTGTTGTTCTGCACCCAGGAAGCGAGGCTTATCGGCTACATTAAGTTTACATGCTGTCTAAGCCTGAACTGCACATTCCCACCAACACCCCCCCCTTCCAGGCTTACTGTTGAGGTTCATCTGTGATGCACTGTGCAGCCAGGCAAAGGCTCTCACTTCAGGGCTTACCTGGAATTTAGATTGCTTTTTACCTCTTATCAATACAACATTACTGCAGAGGCTGTCGCACCAGTTTTTACTTCCCGGAGTTTTGTCAACTTCCATTCCCAAAATACAGCATTTTGCAAAAGTGTTTTTTCTTTTTTTCTTGAAATTTTTTTGCATGTGATCCCCATGCACTTCGTATTCTTTCTCTTTTTTTAATGTGGGTAATGGTGGATGTTTTGAGGGTAAATGATGTAAAACTAACATAGACACCAAACCAATGAATTCCGGTGTTCCAATCACTTCCATGGCTGCAGGTCTATAAAGTTTGGTGTGGAACAACTGGACTGGCCTGCACAGAATCCTGACCTCAACCTTCTTCAACATCCTTGGGACGAATTAGAGCAGAAGATGCAATTCTCATCTAACTATGAACACACTCCTAAGCCTTGTGGAGGATGTTTATAGAATATTTTGCGGCCAATACAGCGTCAATTCGTCTTGGGAATGACATATACAAGTCCTGCACAGTGGTCAGAGGGATTTTAAGCCATTCTTCTTGCAGGATAGTGGCCAGGTCACTACATGATACTGGTGGAGGAAAACGTTTCCTGACTCGCTCCTCCAAAACACCCCAAAGTGGCTCAATAATATTTAGATCTGGTGACTGTGCAGGCCATGGGAGATGTTCAACTTCACTTTCATGTTCATCAAACCAATCTTTCACCAGTCTTGCTGTGTGTATTGGTGCATCGTCATCCTGATACACGGCACCGCCTTCAGGATACAATGTTTGAACCATTGGATGCACATGGTCCTCAAGAATGGTTCGGTAGTCCTTGGCAGTGACGTGCCCATCTAGCACAAGTATTGGGCCAAGGGAATGCCATGATATGGCAGCTTAAACCATCACTGATCCACCCCCATGCTTCACTCTGGGCAAAAAGGAAAAAAGGAACCATCTGTGTGTAACACTACCAGTCAAGTCCCAATCAGCAACACTCGGACAACAACAGTATACATACCATATCTAGAAATACAAAGAGTCAAAAAAGTCACAAAATTGGAGAAAGGATGCAATTCACAGAAAACAGATCAACCCCAATTTAGTGATCGGTGTGCTTTTCCAGTTATACAGACCACAACACAACTTGGAGTCAAGTGCCTTGCCCAGCGGCAAATTGACATGTGGCAGGAAGAAGCTGGAATTGAACTTACAACTTTTGGATTGCTACTCCTACCATTAAACTGCAGTCGTCTCATTGATACCTGAGGCAGGTGGGCGATGAATGACAACCAGAAACACCTAAAAGCTCCAAAAAGATTCTGCCACCACTAAATCTGATTTCAAGGGGTCTTCTTATGGACATCAGAGTAAAGGGAGGCTGAGGACAAATGCATGCCACAATTTTCAAATGTGTAAAAAAAAGTTTAAAACCAAGAGCCCTTGCACTACTCTGTGTTGGCTGTCAGTTTTGGTTGTAATGTGACAAAAGTTCAACGGGTATGAATACTTTTCCAAGAGACTTTAGACATGCAATGATTTTCTACACCATTTTATCCACACAGTGGGCATGTGGTTATTGAAGAGAAACATGAATACATTTAAGTAAGGGTGATATTATGAGAAAGCTAATTGGCCAATTATTTTCCTGTTTAGGAAATAAAATTCCTTGTATTTTATAGCTGGTTCCTAGTATCAGAGTTTTTTGATTCCCAAAACAATGCAGCATTATAGTAGCGTACTCCGCTTCAGGTGTTATTGGCTTATGATTCAGGAATTTTCTTGGAAAAGGAAGCCACATCTGACTTCAGACAGATGTTTTGGCTTGTTGTGGAAAGGAAAGGCCAGGTGTTACTAACAAGATTAGCATAGACTCCATGTGTTCCACTAAGCCATGCCAGTGTGGTGGTGAACCAGTATGAACTTGGCCAGGACGCTGACACTGAAGCAGCTTAATGAGATGCAGGTTCTCTTCATGTCATTTTTTGTTTATGGCTGATTTTCATGTAGTTGCTTGTCTGCTGTGTAAAATGTCACAATGCCTTACAATTCATTGAACCTTTCCACCTGTATTCACTTTACAACTACCTGCTTAGATGTATTTAATTGGGATTTTATATGACAGGCCAAAACAAAGCCAAACATTACGAAATTGGAGGAAAAAATACATGATTTTAAAAACAATTGTTTTACAAATAAAAATCTGAAAATGTTGGTGTGTATACTTTCCGGTCCTCTGAAATCAAGTCATTTTGTAATAGGACCTTCACTTCAGTTATTGTTGCAAGTCTGTGATCTATGTGTCTATCTCCTTTGCACATCTACAGGCTGAAATGTTCACCCATTACTAAGCTTCATCCATCAAACTGTAATTGTGATTTCTTGTAGCTTACTTTCAACAATAGCTTTCTTCTCGCTTCTTTATGAATGCTTAATTTGTGGAGTATAAGACCAATAGCTGCCCTTTCGACAGTTCTACACCTGAGCTGTGGATATACAGGGGTCGCACAATGAAACTGAAACACCTGGTTTTAGACCACAATATTTTATTAGTATGGTGTAGGGCCTCCTTTTGCGGCCAATACAGCATCAATTCGTCTCGGGAATGACATATACAAGTCCTGCACAGTGGTCAGAGGGATTTTAAGCCATTCTTCTTGCAGGATAGTGGACAGGTCACTACGTGATACTTGTGGAGGAAAACGTTTCCTGACTCGCTCCTCCAAAACACTCCAAAGTGGCTCAATAATATTTAGATCTGGTGACTGTGCAGGCCATGGGAGATGTTCAACTTCACTTTCATGTTCATCAAACCAATCTTTCACCAGTCTTGCTGTGTGTATTGGTGCATTGTCATCCTGATACACGGCACCGCCTTCAGGATACAATGTTTGAACCATTGGATGCACATGGTCCTCAAGAATGGTTCGGTAGTCCTTGGCAGTGACGCGCCCATCTAGCACAAGTATTGGGCCAAGGGAATGCCATGATATGGCAGCCCAAACCATCATGATCCACCCCCCATGCTTCACTCTGGGCATGCAACAGTCTGGGTGGTACGCTTCTTTGGGGCTTCTCCACACCGTAACTCTCCCAGATGTGGGAAAAACAGTAAAGGTGGGATCATCAGAGAACAATACATGTTTCACATTGGCCACTGCCCAAGATTTGCGCTACTTGCATCATTGAATTCGGCGTTTGGCATTGGCGTGAGTGACCAAAGGTTTGGCTATAGCAGCCCGGCCATGTATATTGACCCTGTGGAGCTCCTGACGGACAGTTCTGGTGGAAACAGGAGAGTTGAGGTGCACATTTAATTCTGCCGTGATTTGGGCAGCTGTGGTTTTATGTTTTTTGGATACAATCCGGGTTAGCAGCCGAACATCCCTTTCAGACAGCTTCCTCTTGCGTCCACAGTTAATCCTGTTGGATGTGGTTTGTCCTTCTTGGTGGTATGCTGACATTACCCTGGATACCGTGGCTCTTGATACATCACAAAGACTTGCTGTCTTGGTCACAGATGCGCCAACAAGACGTGCACCAACAATTTGTCCTCTTTTGAACTCTGGTATGTCACCCATAATCTTGTGTGCATTTCAATATTTTGAGCAAAACTGTGCTCTTACCCTGCTAATTGAACCTTCACATTCTGCTCTTACTGGTGCAATGTGCAATCAAAGAAGACTGGCTACCAGGCTGGTCCAATTTAGCCATGAAACCTCCCACACTACAATGACAGGTGTTTCAGTTTCATTGTCCAACCCCTGTATATAGCTTATCCAGAGATACCATAGGCCTTTCGGCTGCTTCTCTGTTGAATGTTCTTCTATCTGTACACAGGGTGGGATCCTATTTACTAATTACGTGACTTCTAAAGGAAATGGTTGCATTGGATTTTAATTTAGGGGTACCCAAGTAAAGGAAGGTGAATACAAATGCAAGTCGCACTTTATTTGGAAAACGTTTTGAAAGCCATGAACTGTTTTCCTCTCGTTTCACAAGTATTTACTGCTTTGCAGTGGTCTATCACATGGATCCCTGATAAAATAGACTGAAGGTTCTGGCCGTAATGTTATAAAAATTGGAAAAGTTCAAGCGGTATGAATACAGTTGCAAGGTACTGTAAAACTGAAAATGAATTCTGGTAAATTAAAATGTGGTCTACCCTTAATAGACACCTTTATCTAGATACCTTAATAGATAATCTTCACAGACATATGTGAGTCCCTTCGGGGTCCAAGGTTAGAGCTGCACAAATTCATGAATACAGAATGAAATATTCAAACTAGGTCAGACATTCAGAAATCCAAATCTGTGCAGATTTTTTTTTTTTTTGCTGCAGAAAGCCCTCACTGCATTTATTTCCTGTCTGCCAAAGAGAGAGCCAAGTGATTGTAGCTTTCTGAGATATAATTGTTTTTGTCATGCACTTCCTTGACAGTGCCCCTCCACCATCGGGGAAGAGAAGCAGTACAATCCTTTCCTACGCAGCCACTCTGCAGAGCTTCATCAGGCTCTGGGGATCCAGCAATTCCAGGACGAAGACTGGACCCAGTTCAGGGCAAGGGTCTTAGAAGAGCTAAGAAAACACAAAGACATCTACAACAGGAGGTAGTAAAGCCAAGGACTGCACTAAATAACAGAGAAAAGACCTGCACCTGACGGTTGGTGGGAATCTGTGATCCTCTTTAAGGTGTCCTAATAAGACCAATCATGAATGGGCATTCAGACATTTTGAGCTGAATCTGTGACCAAAATGAAGAGAGTTACATCTTTATTATTTAATCATGTGTTAACATATAATAGTCATATTTTTTCTTCACGGGCTGTAGTTTAATAATAAACTTGTTCTTGTTCAGAACATTGCACATTTATCACATAGTGTCATACACATAATAATACACATAATGTAGATATGCATGACTGATGTTTGGTTATTTTACAAGTAGGTACAATCAGGTTTCTGTTTTTGGTACCTTAAGTAGTTCAGCTGGTAAGGTACTGATCAGTTTGCTGTCTAGTTACCACTCATAGGACTTTTTGTTGATAATATGTAACACACAGCTTTTCTTTGCAGGCCTTGTTTAACATTTACAGTCTTGCTTAGTTTATTTCACTGACAGTTTAGACAGACATTTTGGGATTGAAGTGTTTGGTTTTGAATATTTTTTTATATAAACTTCAGAGGGGATGGTGCATTTAATTTAATTGAACAAATCCTATAATAGAGTGATTTTTGTTTGCGCTTCACCTTTTATAGTTATAGTGATAGTTAGGATTTGATTTGAGCCAAAGGAAAAAAAAAAGTTTTCTTGTAAAGAGTATTTTTTGTGTGTTCATCAGTGAATGTTTTCTTTTTTTCTCAACTGTGACCATGCTTGAAGTTTTTTTTGAGTGGGGATGTGTGAAGTGCTTTCAAGTAGTCAGTGTCTTATCTGCAGTAGACACCAATCAGAACTCTCCCAGTGTAGAGAGGCACAAAGAAACTGTGACAAATAGGCTAAACTAGTTACTAAAACTGGGACAATGTAAATAATATTTATAATATTTAACAGAACTCTGTGGGAATTAAGGCTATAGCACCTGTATTTGTTTCATAGAAATGTTGCCTAAGTGACATAATGTAAAAATCCATCATGCATAGCACCTTCCACAAAGTTCAATGTGAAATATATATACAGGGGTTGGACAATGAAACTGAAACACCTGTCATTGTAGTGTGGGAGGTTTCATGGCTAAATTGGACCAGCCTGGTAGCCAGTCTTCATTGATTGCGCATTGCACCAGTAAGAGCAGAGTGTGAAGGTTCAATTAGCAGGGTAAGAGCACAGTTTTGCTCAAAATATTGAAATGCACACAACATTATGGGTGACATACCAGAGTTCAAAAGAGGCCAAATTGTTGGTGCTCGTCTTGCTGGCGCATCTGTGACCAAGACAGCAAGCCTTTGTGATGTAACAAGAGCCACGGTATCCAGGGTAATGTCAGCATACCACCAAGAAGGACGAATCACATCCAACAGGATTAACTGTGGACGCAAGAGGAAGCTGTCTGAAAGGGATGTTCGGGTGCTAACCCGGATTGTATCCAAAAAACATAAAACCACAGCTACCCAAATCACGGCAGAATTAAATGTGCTCCTCAACTCTCCTGTTTCCACCAGAACTGTCCGTCGGGAGATCCACAGGGTCAATATACACGGCCGGGCTGCTATAGCCAAATCTTTGGTCACTCATGCCAATGCCAAACGCCGGTTTCAATGGTGCAAGGAGCGCAAATCTTGGGCTGTGGACAATGTGAAACATGTATTGTTCTCTGATGAGTCCACCTTTACTGTTTTCCCCACATCCGGGAGAGTTACGGTGTGGAGAAGCCCCAAAGAAGCGTACCACCCAGACTGTTGCATGCCCAGAGTGAAGCATGGGGGTGGATCAGTGATGGTTTGGGCTGCCATATCATGGCATTCCCTTGGCCCAATACTTGTGCTAGATGGGCGCGTCACTGCCAAGGACTACCAAACCATTCTTGAGGACCATGTGCATCCAATGGTTCAAACATTGTATCCTGAAGGCGGTGCTGTGTATCAGGATGACAATGCACCAATACACACAGCAAGACTGGTGAAAGATTGGTTTGATGAACATGAAAGTGAAGTTGAACATCTCCCATGGACTGCACAGTCACCAGATCTAAGTATTATTGAGCCACTTTGGGGTGTTTTGGAGGAGCGAGTCAGGAAACGTTTTCCTCCACCAGTATCACATAGTGACCTGGCCACTATCCTGCTAGAAGAAGGGGTTAAAATCCCTCTGACCACTGTGCAGGACTTGTATATGTCATTCCCAAGACGAATTGACGCTGTATTGGCCGCAAAAGGAGGCCCTACACCATACAAATAAATTATTGTGGTCTAAAACCAGGTGTTTCAGTTTCATTGTCCAACCCCTGTATATGCAGCGACGAGCCCACAGGCCCCGCCGGCAGCCATCTACGCCCGAGCAGATCCAGCCATGGACCCAGAGACCCAAGACTCCGGGACATATCACTCCCCAAGCAGAGGCCCGACAGAGCCTAATGATCCAGGTCCCGGCAAGTAGCCACCGGGAGTGAGCCATTACACACCAAAGCACCCAGCCCCGGACACCGAGAACCACAAGTACACCAGTGGGCAGAGACACCAACCACCAGCAGGTAGTGTGGCGGGGAGGAAATAGGCACCCATTTGATGGGGGGCCTAAACTGATCCAGGAGAGGGAGCAGTCCAAGATCCAACCTGACACAAAAAACAGGCACACACAGTCACAATCACACATAGAAACAGGCACAAGACATGCTCCCCCGCCCCACCCACCCGACTGCCAACCGGCGCCCGGCCAGGGGCCAGAGCCACAGAAGGAAGCATTGGAGGAAGGCCACCACAGCAGGCCAAGGACCGGGCACCCGCCAACCCCACACCCAAACCCGGAGGTCCCCCAGGATGCTTGCCACTCGCCCTCCCGTACGGAGCAATAATTAAAAAGTTTACAACAACTGGAACTGTGACAAACAAGGCCGGTAGTTTTTCTTGGTAGGAGAGGAGATGGATAGGATGGTAAGGAATGTAAAAAACATAACTCTAAAGCATTGAGTTAAGGAACTGCAGTAATATAAGATTAATTTGTCTCCAGGTTTCATATCGCATTTTAACAGGGGTGGCAATAAATGTGGAGCATGCAGTAGTATGTGCTCAGTTCTGCAGAAATGTTCTTGTGGTTTCACTTGTACCAGGTGCTAAAACACTTTAGTCCTCATGTTGAGTCTTGGCTTGCATATTGACATATTCCCACCATGATCATCTAATTTCACATAACTCAGATTGCTGTTAACTACAGGTAAACACTGTTATTGAAAGTACTTCCCTCTTTTCCCTTTCTAAAAAACAGAAATAATATTTTAAACCTTAAAATACTTCAGTCCATGAATGTGAACTGAACACCTGTGAAGGTATTGTGATGTATATTCTGTAACCTGAAGGGAGTGTTCCCAGTGTTGTATGGGAGCCTGTAAAACCAAGACTGTGTTAAATATGAAGATAACTGCATTCAAACTGGTGTTAAATAATTTCTAGACATGGATGTTTTGCAACAAAAGATTTCAGACAAGTTAAAGTGTGTTATTTGCATCGGTCTTTCTCTTTGAAAGATAAAACCTCATTGACTGAAGGAATGTTTAAATATGTAGATAACAAACTTATTTATATTAATAGAGGTGAAATGGTAAATGTATTGTTTCTGAACCATCACGGTACAGATGCCATTTGTGGCTACATGCAGTCAGATAAAGAATATGTTGGTCACTCATTCAAAAGAGGATGCATTTGTGCTTGTATCACTTTTTGTTATTGTCATGACAGAAATTGGGTTGATTACACTACTAGCTAAGGTACTCCACAACAAACTGATGCAGGGATGACTGATAACAATGACACACAAGTTAAAGACCAGGCTCCTTGTTTTTAATTAGCAGATCACAGAATTAGAGTTTCCAGTGATATGGCAACAGTGGATTGAGAGCAATGTTATATGGCAAGCTTAATGCCCTAATGACCCCCTAACAGATAAAGAGTTGTTTGTGTATTCATTTAAGTCTTTGTTCTAAGGCAACTTTTTCATTAAATGCGCCTGTAGGAACCAGGAGACTCATCTAGAGGACTGTTCAGTGGGATGTCACCTGAATAACAGTTTACATTTTATTGTCTAGCAGTGTTAAGTTATTCAGTTCTTTACTGCCTTTTATTTTGCATGAGGTTGAGGCCAAAAAACTCAAAACAAACATTTTAGGTTGTGATTTTTATTATTTTTGAAATGTTTTTTTCATTTTAAAGTGAATTTGCCTGCTACCTTAGAGCCCCTTCATGGCTAGGGTTGATTTATATTTCTTTGTTTCTGGCTTTATGTTTCAAGTGAGACAAAACAAAACTAATGCATTTGCATAGTTTTTTTTGTAACTGTATTACTTTATTCAAAACAAACTGAGCCAAAAACAATGATACGTACCTAACTTTGGTTCACGTGTTGCATTACACCATAACAAAGAAATAACCTAAGGGATTTATTATGATGTGACAAGAGCTGACATTTGCTAGTAAAGTATACTTTTGGTCATCCTCCCTGTTAGCACAATAGGGGGATTTACTATGGTCAAACGTTATCAAATCTGTGAGAAATGTACAATAAATATTATTTTTATTGTATTTTTTTCTGTTTGTGTTTTTTTTGGGGAGCTCTGTGAAATCGGGCCCATGTTACGATAGATATGCTTTAAAACGTAGTCAAAAATGAGCTGTTTATTAGATTTCTTGGTTTGAAAATAAATTTGCTTTTATTTTATCGCTGATATCTGATATACGAATGCTGAAATTATTACATCTGAGTCTGTAGAAACAGCAGTGTATCACAGAGATAAAATTAACTCTTAACAATACCAGTTATATATCAATAATTAATTTACAAAAACATACATTCACATTTTTCAAATAGATGGTTTATGCTTTAATGCTCAGTGGATTCTGGATAATTTCATGTTTTTAGGCTGTACATATTTATAGGCCCTCTAGTCATGTATCGCCTGAGTACTCTATATTTTATGCTTCATAATCCAAAACCGATGAAAAATAAATGGGGGATGAATTCCCACAATCCACTGATAGCAGAACAATTGCACCAATCCATTTATTCATCTTTCATTTGAGCAATATTTATCACGTGAATGAAACAAGGATGTGTATTTCTTAGGATTAATTTAAATTTAGGATCAACACTAAAATGAACACTTGAACGATTAAAGATCTGATAGTCAGTTAAGAATTAAACTTATTATTAATCAGCCTAATATATGCTGTTTCTTTTAATTAATCCAAAAGAAAAATAAACAAATTTTAAATAAATTTCACTAATTCTAGTCTACTACATAATAATAAATAGAAGTTTTATAATGGGGGTATAAATGTTCACAATATGGAGTTTGTCGGTCAGAATTTTAAGGAAAGGGGTTTTATGGCCTAATTTTCAGTCTAATCTCTATATTAATCTGATAGGGAAAATAAAAGAAGATTACATTAAAGGTTTGGAACCAACTTTGATCTGTCAGCTTTCAGAACGAAAACAGAACAGGAAAAGAATGCCTAAATGGGTCAGAAAGCCTATTGGCTTTGACCGAACCAACTTGTGCTTCTTATCAGGCAGTTTGTTCTGCCATAGGTCACTCTAAAGAGTGCAGACTGTGCTGGTCTCTTATAGCACCAGGCCTTTTGATGTTGGAGTTAAAATGTATGCAACCAGTTTGACAGGTTGATCAGTCTTCTTTGACAAAAGGCAGCCTTCTTGGTGGGTTCTGGTTTGTCCTGTTTTTGAGTCTTTGAGAACTTAGCAGTTCACCGTACGCGTGAGCCTTCCACGACAGAAGAAATAATGAGGGGTTCGTCAGCCAATCAGAAGCGGACTTAACAGAGGTAACATGCCAGATGCATCAGGTTTGACAGACAATTTAAATAATGCATCCAAAAATGATGACAAACTATCATTTTAGACCCAATGCTTCCTTGTAACTTAACCTTTTTTCGCATTCAAAGTTGCAAACATGTAAACATTGCAGTGAATAAAAATGTTCCCATTCAAGGTTGAGCATAGTAATATTGAAGGTTTAGTGTAATCCTGGATTATTTCAAAACCTGGAACTTCTGATCTTCTGAAATTTGAGAGAATCTTTGATATAGGCATTTAGATACAAAAATGTGGAGCATAAAGACATTTAGATTTTTTTTTGTTTCAGGAACACTGCCTACGGGAAATTAGAGGTAACTTTTGGCTACACCTATGGTCCATCAAGGACTTTTTGAAGTGACCAGGAGTTCTTGCAACAGGATTACTTCACAGTCAGGAAAATTCTGGGATTTGATTTAGAATTTTCCAGGAAAATAATATGAAAATATTTGTATTTCCACACATTGTTTCCTGCCCCCTTGTCTAAAAGTTGTATTCTTCCACACTTTTGTTCATTGTTCATCATCAGTCCCAGTGTCCTTCGTTCAAACGGTCTATTTTTAATCTTTCTATCCATACATCTGTTCATCCATCCATCTACTTTCTGTCTGTGAGTTTTGCTGGTTCGATATTTAAAGTCTAGGCACAGTATTAAATCTGCCATAAATTCATAGTAATCTTCAGATTTATAATTTAAAATGAGCTAAAAGGGACAATGAATTCAGTGAATTTGAGTCTGGATAAGTTTGTAATTTTGACTTTAAAATGTGTAGGAACCCTTTTGCAGATGAAAAGTTTAGTTTGAGGTCTTCATGAGTAACACATGGCCTTAATGCTCCATTTTAGGAAATGTCTTTCTGAGATTCCTCTTACAAAATGCCTATTTGATTATCAAACGGATCTGTGAAGCTTTGGAGAACAGAATAAATTGTTTGTCATATAAATAAAGAAAACCCTCATAATGTAAGAATAACTAATTTTGGTTTGGACTTTGTAACTCTACAGACTGTTTATCTGCATAGAGACTTCATTTAGTTTAGAAGAGCCACCAGAAACTAAACAAATATCCCAAAATTTCGTATTTTTAGCAGTATGTATCTGGTGTAATTATTAAAAAGTCCATAACTGTAACAACCTATAAAAAAGATTTGTTAGATACACTAAAAAAGAAAACACTATCTAGTTAGGTGGAGAAGGAGCCAAATAAAATAAATATATGTCTAAACTTTGAAGACGGTTTGAAAGTGCTTAACATTTCTCTGCTGCTCCCGCAAAGGTGCCTGCACCAGAGCACCTTCACCCCTGGTGATTGTTGACTGAAATGTTATTGCATGTTGTTTGATGAAAACTCACACCTGATTTGCATTCGTTTGAGTTCTGAATACCACCACTCAGGAGACTGTTTTACTTCAGGTTATGTTTTAATGAGGAGGTATGAAAGCAGACTTTTCCATTGGAGACGTGTGCTCACTATTTTCTGTCTTTATGAGTCTTGCACACTGACAGCTGATTTATTTTTCCTACTGCAATAACTCTTAAATAACATCTTAACCTACTTTGTGTGTATTCAGAAGATCTGTCTGAGTCTGAGAAACAAGACGAACTGAAGAGGTGACAAAGGGTTGTTTGTAATCAAATATTATCTGTCATCAACAACTACTATTTTGTATCATAGCCAAATTGCATGTCTCATTTATGGGAAACTGATATCATACAATATCGCACAAAAAAATAAATCACATGAAAATAATATAGCTTGTTTTTTTCCAATGAGTATTTCTTACAAATGTGTGAACACCTCAAACTCTTTTGGCTTGAAGGCCATTGCTTTAAAAACTTGGTTTTAATGTAGTTACTGATGTGCATAACTTAATCTCTACAGCCCTATTGTGTAACAATATGATAAAGATGATATTTGAAAGTCAATGTGAATTTTATTTCTATACCACCTTTAATAACAACAAGGCTGACCAAAGTGCTTCACAAGTTGGTTTAAAGGGGCGAAAAAAGTATTCAGTCAGATTTATGAATACAGTGAAGTTCAATGAAACAATATAAATTTCAACACATACGATAAAGATAAGGAAAATGAGCAACAACAATAAAACACCACAGCATAAAGAAGCTGATTGGATTCAACTTGAACTCAAACTAACCCTAACCCAAGTAAAAAAGTGAGTTTCCTAAAGGATTTAAAAGAATGTGTAGATTCCGCAGAGTGAATGTCAAGTGGCAGGTTGTCTCAGCGCCTAGGAGCCGCTGCTGTAAAAGCCTGATCCCCTCTGATCTTCACTTTAGACCTTGGTTGCTTGAAGAGCATCTGGTTGGACAATCACAGTACTCTTTGGGGTTAATTAGTGCTGTGAAAAGTATAATTTGCCACCCTTACAGATTTCTTCTGTTTTGGCTTTGTTTGCCACACGTAAATATTTCAGATTATTAAACACATGTTTTATATTAAATAAGCAACAATGGATAGTGTAAATTCATAAGCATTTCATTTAATAAAGGTAAAAAAGTATCCAAACCAATGGGAAAAATAACCCATTAGTCTGAGGTCACCTAATTAATGTAGCATCCTTAATACCAAGGAACACACCAGACGGGTCAAAATTAAAGATATGCAGAAGTTTTCAGCAGGGTTAGTTTTTAAAGCAGCACCCCAACCATTAAAGCATTTTTCAACCCATCATCTGAAAATGGAGAGAGTATGGTACATTTTCTGACCTACCAAGACTTTGTTGTCCAACTAAACCAGCAGGCAAGGAAAGCTATCAGAGAACCAGCAATGAGGTTCACGGTAACCACGTTGGAGCTACAGATTCATGACTCAGAAGCTAACAGGGACAGTTGTGCGCTCCACAAACTATCCCTTTTTAAATCAGTGAAAAAAAGAAAGCCACAAAAGGTTTCTTCAGTCGAACTGTATTAATACCTTTCAAGGAACTGCATGTGTATTTTTTATGTGTTTACGCTGTTTAAAGTAATATTCTAGATTGGCTCTTGGTTGTTTGCATCCATTTCTGCACGTCCTGCACCAACACACCAAGAAATATTGTCAGTGTAAAAACTGACCTGGCAATAAATCTGATTCTGTTTCGTCTTTCATTGTCTTTATTTACTAATGAGCTAATTTATATATACACATTTACACTTTTCTAGACATATATTCTGTTTTAGACGAATTTTACAACATATGTTAAGACATGATTTCTAGTTTAGATACAGGATCGCGCATCTCCACCCCAGTCCTGTCCCATACTCTGCTCCGGGCTTTCACTGTAATCCCGTGACGTCACAAGTAGTACGTGGACGCGGAAGTGTACAGTCAGCTGTTACAGTTAGACGGCAGGCAGGTGTTCTGTCATTAAACAGCTTCACAGACAACATGCTGAAGGCGGTCATTTTAATCGGAGGACCCCAGAAAGGTGAGAGGTCATCTTTCTTTTGTCTTGTTTCCACAGCCGGTGGCGTTGGTGTTTTTACTGGGAAGCTAAGCTGCTAATGGTAACAAACTGGCTGAGCTTGTTTATATGACTGACGTAGCTTAATGCTAAGGCGCACTAAACAAGAGACCTTTTAACAATGTTTAATGTTAATGACCACAGGTCTTTATTCTCAACATGCTTGCAGCTAAAGGAGAAACTGTTAAGTTAGATGTTTGACCGCATTTACACAGGATTTTCTACTATTTATACTTGTAATTTATTTAGACTTGACTTGATGCTGCATCATTTTAAACCCTATTGCTTTTAGTTTTTATATTAAACTGTTTTTTCGTTGCTTTTCAGGGACAAGATTCAGACCATTGTCTTTTGAAGTTCCCAAACCATTGTTTCCAGTGGCTGGTGTCCCCATGCTTCAGCACCACATTGAAGCATGTGTGAAAGTGAGTGCCTCTCTGTTGCCATCAGCTGTTCCATTTTGTGTATAGATGTACAGTTTCAGCAATAACAAGTTTTATGTCATTAATTTAATTAAAAAGGTGAAACTGTCCTATAGATTCATGACATACAATGATATAGTCCAGTGATTTCTTCCTGCTAATTGTGTTTATTATGGATTTCAGCAAATGAACGAATGGAAAGTTTGGTGTAAGGAAAAATTGTTGTAGAAACAGATGCTTAAGCTAGAGGGAATGCTGCTGCCTTTAGAGGACTATGAATCAAAGCCCATTCAGATTCTCAAGGGAAGGACAACGAACTTGTATGACATAAACTCCAGATATGATCTATGGGTTATTCACAAGAGCCTCTTTGCCATGTCTCATTGATACAGCAATTAATGCAATAAGAGCTCAGCCTATGTATTTAGTGTACATACTGTACATTGAATGGATATACTTTTCAGTAGGTCAGTATTTAGTTTGGGTTTTCATTAGCTGTCAGCTATAATCATCAAAAGCAATTGAAATAAATGCTTGAAATAAATCAGTCTGTGCGGAGTGAATGTACCCAATGAGTTTGAATTTTTCAATTGAATTACTGAAAGAAATGTGCTTTTCAATGGTTTAATTTATTTCGATGCATCTGTAAATTTATGCAAAAGATAGACGCTCATCTGCCAAACTGTAACAAATAGATCAACCTAATTAACAACTTGTACATGTTATAATAAAATAAAGAAGGAAATAATAAGAATGTTTTAATAATCATTTAAACTTTAAGTTTATTTAATATATAATAGAATAATAAAATGCAAAATGAATTGGTTCCAGTTTAAAGTTATTACAAGTCTAAATGAGATATACTTATTTCAGCATTTATTAAATTTTCTTTTATTTCATTTGTTGCAGTGCAACATCAAATAACGTGACTTTGGCACAGTAATGTCCTCGCCCACTGACACTGATGCAAAGCAAGTTAACGGATAAAATAAATTTATAATGTGCTGCAGCACAGCACCATAAACAAATACACAGCGAAATAACCAGAAATGCCTTTTTTGTAAGAAAAAAAAAAAAGATATTCTATTAAAGGTTTGTTTATTCATCTGTTAAATTATTTGTGCATTGTTCAGTCCTTTTAATTTTCATTTTGTTTTAAATCTTTTACTTTTTGGTTCTGTATCCTCAGACAGCATGACCCACTGTTTAAACCTAGTGAACATTTTTCCTTTTCTCACCAAACACCCCTTTCTTAGTGAGGTTTTTTGAAATTCACGTTGGTAGTTTTGCATCATGAAAGCAAACAAATGTTGCAACATTTATAGCTGAGGTAAGCAGAAAGTACACCCTCTATCAGCTCTTAATTAAAAAAAATGATCCGTCCTTCCTAATGTGATTTAAATCAAACCATAGACTGAGAGTGCATTATTCGTTAAGCTAAGTCTAAATGAAAAGGCGTGTGAAAGATTAAGGATACCCAAAAACGCCTAAATATGTAGAAAAATTTATAAAATTCTAGAATTTAAACAGGGTGTACTTTTTTTTTTACCAACTGATGAGTTGATGTCATTTTCAAGGATCCCTATTTAGTGACAACTGACTGAAAAATAAATTGTACAACAGCTACACAGAGAATTCATTACAAAGTAAAGAGTGTTTGCAAAGGACAGAACAGTGGAAATGCTCGTCATAGATTCATAGTAAACTTTTTTGAGATTTATTATCAAAGAAGGAAACATCTGAAAAGAGACCGGAACGTTTTGGAAGTTTTTAAACAATAAAAGGGTTGGCATGTTGAGTCAACCAACTTTATCCACATGAATCATGGTGGTTATTCATATGTTTTACTTTTCTTTTCATTACATATATCCTGTTTATAAAATGTCATCCTGCTATGAGTGACTGCTCTCTTTTCTTCTGTAGGTATCAAATCTAAAGGAGATTTTGCTCATTGGCTTTTATCAGCCAAATGAAGAACTAAACCGATTCCTGTTTAGTGTGCAGCAGGAGTTCAAAATGTCCATCAGGTAAACAAGAGAGCTTTTGCTATCATCATTACAGAAGTACAGACAAACAATGATGATACTTTTGGAAGTTATTTAAATCTATCTGAAGGAGGAAATTTGCAGCCTTAATGCACCAGCTTTGCTGAACAATTACAGGTATCCCTTTGTTCTCCACTCTGCACTGCAGGTATTTACAGGAGTTTGCTGCCCTGGGCACTGGAGGGGGCATTTATCACTTCAGAGATCAGATTCTCTCTGGCAGTCCAGAGGCTTTCTTTGTTCTGAATGCTGATGTTTGCTCAGCGTTTCCTCTCACAGAGATGGTCAACTTCCAGAAAGAACACGGAGAGCCAAACAGTTTTGTTATTCTTGGGACAACGGTGAGATTTTGCGATTAGCAGCTACCGTTGTTTTGTTCACAATTAAAACTTTTCTGTTGGACTCTTAATGTCAAAACGTCTCCCCTCTCAGGCAAACAGGAAGCAGTCCATGAATTATGGCTGCATTGTGGAGAACGAGGACACAAATGAGGTATTTGCTGACTCTTATCTTGTCCACCTAGCCTAGCCATTAATCAGTGTTTAAACTTTAAAAGACTTTTAAAATTGTGACTTTTCATACGCAGGTCCTGCATTATGTAGAGAAGCCAAGCACGTTTGTGAGCGATATTATCAACTGTGGTATATACCTGTTTAACCCAGAGATCTTCCAGCACATTGGCGCCGTCTTCCAGAAGAACCAGCAGGACATGTTGCTGTAAGTTTTAGCACATTCTCTCAGGTCCATGCCTGAGACTGCATGTGAATACCTTCTCATCTTCTCATTCCTTTGGTTCTCTTCATACGTTTACTTTTTTCCTCTCCTTCCCCTCCATGCCATGTTTTCTGTTTCTTCATACAATCATCAGCTATCCATATGATGGGTAAGTCGGTATGATTTAAGCTGTGTGGTGTGATTTTAGAACAACTAGAATATGTGGCGAGCTACACGTGTAATCCATGAAAATGTTAAGATGGCGCTGGTTCCTGTGTGAATGCCTCCTGCTCCGTTGCCTAAAGCACCCTTTTCTACATAATGCTTTTGTTTGTTGTTAAGGCTGTAATGTTGTCTTGTATTTTTTGAGGTATTTCACTTTGTTTCTGAACCAGAGAAGTGAATATCTCATTTAATTTTTGTTAAAAAGAATCCATGAGTTGAATAGATTTTCTCCTAAATAACAAACTACCCCGTCTCTGTCGGAAGACAACAAAAAATTCTCTCCCCTGTCAAACCCTCTCTTTTATTTTGTTTAAAAGCTGTCTATCAAGGGCCCAAACTGCTGATTATTATCATTAAATAAATCTGTAAAATAATTTACCAAAATTTGTATCCATTATATATTGTATGTATTGATTAGTGTGCTATTTCCCCTTTTCATAGTCTTGTTGCATCACAATATAAATGTACTATAGACGAGGCTGACCCATCAGTGGTGAAGGGTAAGGCTAATCAACTAGCTGATTAGTCTGCTGCTCAGTTGCTGTGTAGGTTAAACAGTCACATGTCATCTCTGCAGAGACAGAGAAGCTTTTCAGGATGGATGGATGGATGGAGCTAAATAAAGGGCAATCTTGGAAGAAACCCACTAAGGAGCTACAAAAGACTTAAAAAAACATGAGCAGAGGTTCAGCTTCCAGGGGGACAATGGCTGCGAACGTACAGCCAGAGCTACAACTGAGTGGTTTAGAATGGCCCAGTCAAAGTCTGAAGTCCAGGGAACCAACCCACCCCGACATCAGTTGCAGTCAAACCAATGTTTTTTAATTTCTTGAGGTCGGGTAGTGTGAACTGATCACCGAAATATGTGTTGCTGACAGCCAATGAACAATGGGAGCTGGGACATGAGATCAGCTGTGAACAGACCTTTTTTTAAAAAAAAAAAAAAAACAACTTTATTTTTAGGTATAAAACATTGTCAACATAAATGCACAACAGCACTGGGTATAATACAAAGTATCACCTAAGCACAATCACGTACTGATTAAAAAAAAGCGGTACTCTGATTCTCAAGACTTAAATAGCAGTAAATAATGAAGGGAGATATTAAAATAAACCAAACAATTCACATATTTAATATAAAGGTAATTGGACTTAATGAATTCACATTTGTGAATCAAATATTTTAGTTGTCTGTTAAGATAGAAATGCTTTTAGATTACAGCCAACATTGAAAGTCATTCCATTACTGATAGTCACAACCTCAAATTAATTTTCCAAACTCAACACGAGTATAACAGAATATAGTCAACACTGTCCAAACCATATTCACTTGTGGGTTAAATGTAACATATTTTAAATCCCATATCAGTCATTTTATGGGGGAGTTTAACTGAAATATTTAACAAGTCCGTATTCTAAGTGTCTTCTGTTTCTAACCTACTGGTATGTTTATCCTTTCCTCCAAACTGCCAACCTTGCAAGAGTTTCCGCAAGAGTTTGATGCTTTCAGTTGGGTTTAGTTGGTCTGAAAAATCCTGTAGTCCGTAATCCCTCGGCAGACGCAGTTGTTTAGTGTGTGATCCCCAGTCTTTCGTTCTTGACACAAGACCATCTGTTGGCGTGAACGCGCAGATTCTTTCAAAAGCTGTGACACCTGTGAAAGTTGTGCAGTGTGTTTCCAGCTTTGAAATCACTGATAGTACTTGGAAAGTGAATGTTAACAGATACTTTTCTTCCAATCTGACTGAACTGCAAAGAAAAATGGGCAAGAATTTCAGTCTTTCAATTTAAAAAGGTTAAGGGGTGTGAATACTTTTGCTAGACATGCAAGACTTTAGCATTTTTACTATTATTTATCCACATAATCTATTGAAACTGCCTAAATACCAAGGGAGGTAAGCTGATACTCAGTGGTTGATGGGTACAAAAGGGTTTAAAGGTATAAAATGGATGTTGGAATTGGTGAAGGGGCAAACTGACCTGGAGTAGATTTGTTTGATCTGGAATAACATTTGCAGTGTTGGAGAGACCAGACAGAGCAGAGTTAGTGAAGCCTTGTTAGTTAGCCTTTAGCATTCTAGTGATCCTGCACGTGTTTTGTGCTTTATTCTTAGTTTTAGAACATTTTACCCCCACTCACTAAATGCCTGCAGCTTTTTACACATGCTAACAGCTTTTCTATTTCTTGTAGTTTCTCGTTTTTTATTCAGAAATTTATTGTTCATTTCCTAAATGATTTATGCTGTAAATTTGCCCTTATTGTACATTTTTGTTTATTTTTACCTTTTTGTGTGAATCCGCTTGCTTCGACTTGCCTGTCACGCTGTTGCTGGCACACCAGAACTTCTCCACTGAGGCACAATAAAGGTTATTTCTATTCTAAAACAACACACTGATCTCACAGTTGATACAAAAAGGACATTTAGGAAATCTCAGGAAATGACAACCAAAACCATGAATAATTGACCTCCTAATATCTACAGGCCTTAATTCGAGCTGGGTGCTGAATCAGCAAACTTTGGAGCACATCAGATATTCTTGATGGAAATCTTCTCTGCAGTCTCTCAGGGACTGCTTTGCTTCTTCTCACATCTTCTTTTAGTAGGTCTTCCATTATGGTTGTGATCCTCTTAAAATATTCTTTTTCATCAATATTTAAGGCTCTGTTTGATCTTTACGGTCTTACAATGCACCAAGCAAGATACTCGCATTAATATGGAAAATGTAAACTCTTCTTTAAGTTTTTGGTTTATTACTAAGTAATAAAGTAGCTTTGGTTTCACCCCAGCTCTGGAGCCCTCTATGTCTTTAGGCCTTTTATGCCTCTCATTTTAAACTACAGGCTAGATGATAGTTCACCCATAGCTATGTTTTATTTGTTAAGAAAATGTGTACTTCAAAGGTAATTGAGCTACTGGGGAGAGCATGTGGCATAGATGTAGATCAGGTGCCCCATATTATGTCACCTCATACAGGCCTGACACAGTTACTATAACATTTTTGGGTCAGTTTCTTAGTTTTGATGAAGACCTTTATAGACATATTGCTATGTTTATGACGTTTTTAGAAATATAAATGCAAGGATTGTTTAAAAAGCTTCTGTTTTCAGAAGCATCTACGTAAGTCTTGAAGACTTAAGTGGATGTGAACCTTATTATTAATTTATTTTAAGTTCAGGTGCAGAAGAAATTTCAAAGAAACTTGTGTGGTTAGAGCTCTAACACTGTCTTTAGCCCAGGGGCCCACATCATCCTAAATCCAGCCTCTATTATAGCGACCTCTTTTGTGGACTGATTCTTAAACCTTCTGTTTTAACATGCTTTTGAAGTTCTCAGCCTCAGTCTGATGATCTGTTTCATGCAGAGAGGAACCAACCAACGGCTGGCACCGAGCAGAGGCCATCAGGCTGGAGCAGGACATATTTACTGCCCTGGCAGGACAGGGCAAACTCTACGTGTACAAAACCCTCAGCTTCTGGAGCCAGATTAAATCTGCAGGGTGAGTGAATTATTATTATTTTTACCTTCAACATCACAGACAAAAGTTATCTTTAATTATGTCATGGCAAATCTGTTAACCCACTCAAATGTATCGCATTCAAAGTTCTATTGAAGAGAATAGAATCTCATCTGATGACTCCGTTTTTGTGTGCTGTCAAACTTTTTGTTTTTCACAGGTCTGCAATTTATGCCAGTCGATTGTACCTCAATCAGTATCACACGACTCACCCTGAAAGACTGGCCTTCAATAAAGAGGGGGCACCCAAAAT
This sequence comes from Crenichthys baileyi, assembly GCA_036173005.1. Taxonomy (NCBI): domain Eukaryota; kingdom Metazoa; phylum Chordata; class Actinopteri; order Cyprinodontiformes; family Goodeidae; genus Crenichthys; species Crenichthys baileyi. The sequence continues at coordinate 279,732 of JAHHUM010000960.1, forward strand.
AACTGGTAGGGTTTAGAAACTGGCTGTACTTTTTTTTTTTTTCACCCCAAATATTGACTCGTACAAGTCAGCTCACACTCACTTTGCTTCTGTTCAGGTAATGTCTATATTCATCCCACAGCCAATATTGATCCCACTGCTGTGGTAAGAACCATTCCTCTGTTTAGATAAAGCAATGTAACTGCAGCCAGAAGAAATGAAATAAAACGGAGGTAGACTTAGTCACACTAGGGCCCAAGGGAAAACGCAGACATGGGGCCCTGTAACTTTCTTACTATGTCATTAACTTTTAAGGCTTATTTGTCTAAGACCCTCTGGTAGCCTTTTGCTGCTTGTTGCTACAACTTGATCCTATCTGTTAAGATGCTGACAGTTGAGGTGATCTAAAAATGTCCCTTGCTCACCTGATCTGGATCAGATGGGGCTGATTTATTTTCCCCTAAAGGTCACGTGAGTAACTTTGATTGTTGCTGGGGGCTGGCTCTTTGGCTAGACCCGATCGAAAAACTTTTCTTTGATTTTTCTGATTTTCTTTTTTTTTCTTTTATCGTCTACTGGTAGCAGTGCTCAATGTAACTGAAAAATAAAATTCAGCTTGCCCTATCTGTAAATAATCATGATTCAGAAAACAGTTGCTGTATCCGTTTAGTCTAGTGTTAATTCAAGAGTCTGTTCTCAGTAACAGAAAAGCTTTACATTTGGGCTGAAAGATATCAAATTTGATTGCAATATTATTGCTTTTAGTACTTTGGGCTTAAGCTGGTTGGTCCCCATGGGCCTCTTCAGCAGTGAGTCTCCAACAAGCTGGATATTTTATTGACAAGCACAGTGCATTCATGAAAAGTGGAAAAAAAACAACCTTTGCAATATCATTGATGTGCACATTAAGTCCACATATTGCTAATAATTCTACATCCTAGAAGAGTCTCTTTTTAGTGTGAGACAACTTTGGAGCCATCCAATCAAAGAACAAAATAAATTCAGATTTTTCAAAGAAAAGCAAATATGATTTAGGGATTTTAGTTTTGAGGCTAATGATACGTAGATTTGTGTGCAGAATTAACTCTTGTGCTGTACGATACCCAGGCCTGATTTAGAGCTGCAAATCTTAGTCATAAAAAGCACATTGTTTTCATATGTTCTTCAAAATAAAGTGAATGTGGACTATTGTGTAAATTAGGGTCTCATTCAGTTCCATTGGGGAACAGAACAACTTTTTAATGCATGTCTGTTTGGCAGGTTTTTATGAATATAAAACCACACTTAAATCTCTAATTGCCTAATTCTTCTCATTCTGTTGAAGTCTCTTACCTTTTAATTCTAGTTCAGATTAGTATCTGAAAAGAAAAACACCTTCTACTAAATATGTTTTGGAATTCCCACATTTTGCAAAGACAATTATATTGGTAAATATTGCATTGACGGTGCGATAAATTCCTATTTTCTCCTATCCTCTCTTTTACATTTGTGTTTTCATTGTCATTTGTATCCACATCAGGGCTCTGCTGCTGTGAGACCCCTACTGGCTAAATATTACATTACCATGTAAAATACAAGTTCAGCACACTTGGAATATATATAAGCCAAGAATTATTGCACTCCAACAGGCCTTGGCTAAATAAATATTGCAAACACTGATATTGGGTTGATGAAATTTTCGCGATATACTCTGCAGCCTTATTTCACACAACTGTTTGTTTACAACTATATTTTAGTTTGCAGCCAAGACTTTGAACAGTCCATTTTTTTTATAAAGGGGAGGGGAGTGGACAAGTTTGTTTACTTAGTATTACTATTTAGGAAAATATATTTCTTTTCCTTATTTCGGGGGGCCCCTAGTCAGTTGCCTACCTTTGCCTTATGACTAAGTCTGCCTCTGAAACTTGAACTTTCCATGGTTTTACAGTTGACTGTCCTCCCATCCTTTTGGAGGATTGACATTCACTTGTTGTGAGGAGTTTAGGTTCTGTAGCTATTTTAAAGCTTGTTTGTATTTATTTTTTTTGCAGTTAGGTCCTAATGTCTCAATTGGCACCGGCGTGACCATCGGTGCTGGGGTCAGAGTCCGAGAATCGATTATTCTTCATGGTGCAAACTTACAGGTAAGCCATTTTGTGCACTGAGCTCGGATGTTGTCAGTATTTTTACTATTTAATATTTTTTAATGAGTAAAATGTTAATTTCTGCTTGGCATGAAGTTGACCTCAGACTAATGCTGCTAAGACTAAGGCTGTTTTCCCACTAAGTGACATTTTTACATTTTAGTAGCAACATTATCTATCATTCGCATCTGATATCCCTATAGTTTATCATCACACTCATCTGTCTCCAGAAATATTGTTGTCACTGCCTCTCACAAAGATGTCTCGGTTAACGATTTTCAGGCTGCCATACTTTAATTCAGTGTCTCCTGTGAAGACCAGGGGGCATTTAAGCTAAATTTATGCTGCTGGTGATTTATTGGTTTTCATTGCATAATGCCTACAAGGACATATTCTTAGTTGAGGTATACCTCTAAAGAAACATTTCCTGTTCTATGTTTCAATATTATTTCACAAAGCTCCCTGGATACCTAAAACACACTGATGTTTTATACAAAGTGTGATCAGCGGTTCATGAATTCTTGAGTACAAATGATTACTCCCTGATGTTTTTTTTGTTTTTTTTAATCACATTTGTCCCGTTTTTCAGGATCAGTGCTGTGTTTTGAACAGCATTGTGGGTTGGGATAGTACCATTGGCAAGTGGGCAAGAGTTGAAGGAACTCCCAGTGACCCAAACCCTAATGATCCCTTTGCAAAGATCGACAGCGAGACACTCTTCAGAGATGGAAAACTCACACCTTCTATAACTATTCTTGGTAAGCCTCACTGAAAGTCTTTGTTTGACTGCAGTTATTTCATAGTGGTATGTGACATCATCTGGGGCAGATGTAGAGTAAAAACTAAAAGTGCTGGTTACTGTGAGTCTTCCAGTTTTTCCTTTTTCTATCACTAGTAAAGAAAATATCTGTGTTTTATCTCAGGCTATTGTTCGCATGAGTTTTGTGGGTCATCTAATTACTAAGCAATTGGTCCAGAGCTGCTTCTTCATTTTGTTTTAATGGTTCCTCTCCTCAGGTGTTCTATTGTTTTGTCTCTCAGGCGCAGAACAGAACTATAGACATAACACACAATGCTCAAATTAAAATGAATGCGGCAACTAAAATAAAATTCTTTGCCTATACTAAAAAGAAGTTATTTGAAGATACATGCAATCTTCTTTGCCATAACAAGTACTGTAATTTGTTAGTTGACATATGCCTTGCTAAAGTATGAATGTGTTCACAGTTGCTTATGATACAGCCATAAACCTCAAGGCATTTTTCTAGGGATTTATGGGATGGACCTACAAAAATTAAAGTATAACGGGCTTTCAGACTCAATGCAGCACCAGCTCTGCTACGCTCTGAAATCCATTTATTTGTATTGTGTGCTCAGCGAAACTACAGGTTTCGAGCTGCACTAAGCAAAGTGCAAGTGCAGCACCGCTCTCACCTCAGTGTAGATGTGCACCAGCTCGGTGGAACTTGCAGTGCACTTAGGTCAAAATAGTAATTCGTTCATCTTTGACCAGAGTGCGCTGTGATGAATACTCCTGGATACCATCAAACTGCTCCAGACTGAGCAGAAAGCAGCCGGTCAATGTAGAAACAGAGTTCCTTCAGAAGATACGGACATTCACTACCGGTCAAACGTTTTAGGTACACTTTCTAACTTAATGGTTCTCTTTATTTAAGACTTTTTACATTGTAGATCCTCGCCAAAGGCAACAAAACTATGAATGGACACACATGGAATTATATAGTAAACAAAACGTGTGAAATAACGAAACATTTTTATATTTTAGATTCTTCAAAAATAGCCACCCTTTGCTTTGATTACTGCTTTGCTCTCTTGGCATTTTCTCCATGAGTTTCATGAGGTGGTCACCTGAAATGGTTTTCCAAAGAGTCTTGAAAGAACTTCCCAGAGGTTCATTGATAGATGACCAGATGTTAATATTTCAGTCATTGTAGCAAAGGGCGGCTACTTTAAGGATTCTAAAATATGAGACATATTTAAAGTTCTTTTAAAATTATTTGTTTGCTACATAATTCCACATATGTTCAATTACAGTTTTGATGCCTTCAGTGAGAATCTACGTACAATGTAAATAGTCATAAGCATAAAGAACAGTAAATAAGAAAGGGGTTATATATGACCACTCATCAGCCTCCGAGTCACATCATCTGTAAGATGAGCAGTAGGTCGTTGATGCCTGCATTATACTGCCATGCACATGCAGCCAAAGGGTATTTGAATCTAAATTTGAGGCGGAATCAGAGACATCATCACATCGGATTTTTATTTTTAGATTTAACGTTGCTAACCTGAATACCCAACTGTTCAGCAGATGTAGAATACATGATTTTTTTTAATAGAAATATGCATCTATTTTTTGGATTTATGAAAATTTCTAACATATTCTGAAGACTTTATTGTTTCGGTTCTACAGACATGGTTTTTTCTTCAATACCGACTCTAGGATCATTCTTCTGCATAATAATGCCGTGCATCTGCGAATTTGCCTTTCAGCTGCCTACCAAACTCTTGAAGTTCCTTCTCAGGAATCTGCTAAACATGGATGAAATCCTGTCAAGTTTTTCTGACATGCGTCCCATGGCCTCTCTTTCGTTTCATCTTTCTTTCAAATTTCTCTTCTTTTTTCCTCTTTTTGAAGTTGACAACCTGCCCAACAGGAACTGACAAATGATGTCAGTGTAACTTGTAATTAAAAATTTAAATTCTCTCATTAAAGAAAACTAAAACAGACTAAAACGTTTCTGAAATTCCATTCAGAATTTGTTTTGTGTTTATTTTTCTATTACTGGGTTTGCTGTCATCTTTCCAGGGGAAATTGTGTTTTCTTTAATGCGTAATACTGAGAAATAAATTTGGATGTTTCAGGGCCTTGCAAAACATCATTTTAAACTTGTTCACATTTCTTTACATTACAACCACTGACTTGAATACGTTTTATTGGGATTTTTTTCTGAAAGACTATAAAATAGCACATAATTGTGAGGAGGTAAGAAGAGGAAACATGGTTTCAAAAGTTTTTGGTCTACTATAAAAGGCTTTTCGGATCTAGATGTGCTGGTCTTTGCATAACTAGCGACTAAAATGTTGCCCTTTCTCCATTGTAAAACAGCTCAACCTCAGTCAGATTGTATGGAGAGCATGAGATTTTCCTGCCACAGGGTCCCTATTGGATTTAGGTCAGGACTTTGACTTGGCCATTCTAACACATGAATTTATGTTTATCTGACTAGTTCCATTCAATCATTCATCAACTACAACTGGCTTCCCCACAGAATGGTGCTTCCACCAGAATGGTGTCGGAGGTGATGTGCTCTATGTTTCCACCACATATTGTGTCTTGCATGTGAGTGAAACATTAATATTTTAGGCTGATCTGACCAGGGCACTTTTCACTTGTTTGGTGTGCCCCCTACAACTAACTTCACACAGGACACAGGACTTTTTTTGGGCTTTCTTTCAACCTGAATATCTTACTGACACACTTCTCTAAGAGCCAGATTGGTAGAGTACACTAGTAATAATTGTCCTCTCAACACACTCTCCCACCTGAGTGGTGGCTCTATGCAGCTTCTCCAGAGTTGCCTTCGACTCCTGTTTGCATCTATGATTAATGCTGTCCCTTTCTTGGATGGTTTGAAATTGTCACACTCTTATAAAATGGATGAATTAAACAGTCTTCTGTTAGATGCTTAAAGCTTAGGAGGACATTACATAACCTAGCCCCGCTTTAACTTCTAAACAACTTTATCCATGACCTGTCAGCTGTATTTCCTGGTCTTCTGGATGCTGATTGTTCACTTTTGTTCTCTAATAAACCTCTGAAGTCTTCACAGAACAGCTGAGAGTAAATTACACATAGGAGGGCTATATTTCCTAACAAGGCTACCTCTAAAGGCTGGTTGCACAGGATTTTATGTCGGTGTATTAGAGTAAACTGGGCTGCATACAAATGCATGCAACACTTTCCAGGTTTTTATTTTTGAAAAGCACGTATCATTATCCTTACTCTTCACAGCTTTGTTTAGGTCTATCATTAAGTATGTAAAACTTTATAAAATACTTTTCAAGATTTAAAAATCCTAAAACGCTTCACAAGAGTCAACAGGGCTTAAAAAAACTAATAAATTAATAAAAAGCATATTTAAAAAGATGTTTTTAACTGGCTTTTAAAAGAGACCACTGACTTCACCAATCTTGAGTCCAAAGATGCATAAATCCCAATAAATTTGGTCATGTGACATGTGGGGGGGAAAAAACCAATGATACTTTTTCAAGGGACTGTACATTATAAGATTAATTTTGAATAGAGAAAATGCCAGAGCTTTGTTTATATAAATTCACATTAATTTGAACAAATCTTACAAATAGATTTTACATTTACTTGCCGCAAGTGAACATCTGCTTTAAAAGTATTGACTTTCTTTATAGAGCTGCATTCTATATCATTTTCTCTTGGACATAAATCTTATCACACTGACTCTGTGTTTTGAGGATTAATTTAATCTTAGTCTCAATGAAGCAGAACGGGAGAGAAATGTTAAAGCATCAGAGTAATGATTTAGTTTGTTGCAAGGGATTTAAAGCTATTTGCTTTGTCTCCTCAGGTTGCAATGTGACCATTCCTTCTGAGGTGATTATACTGAACTCAATTGTGCTTCCACACAAAGACCTGAACCACAGCTTCAAAAACCAAATCATCCTCTAATACCTGCTTCAGTCCTGTTCCGGTCAATAATGAAGGATGCTACTGTCCAAGCCCTGGCATCGATGGAGAGTTACTGTACATAAGATGTTTAAAATTGATAGGAAAAGCCTTCATTAAACTGTTTTGAAAGCAAGGTGTTTATATGTTTGTCCTCAAGACTTAATGCATCACTGGATATCAACATTAGATGGAGGTAAATCATGCATGTTGATTCACCTTGAAACGTTCTGTCTTGTCAGTGATTTTTTTTTTTTTAAATGTTTTTTTTATCATCTTCTCTCAACTGTAAAATGACTTGAGACGGGAATTTTTGTAGTCAGCTGTTTTAAGCTTCTCAAGGTTATCCTTGGCAATTTGTCAATCCAAACATGAGAAGAGTAATTATTTCAAATTAAAAGAAACTTCTGGGACTTTGAATATGTGATTTTTATTTTTTTTCCCAAAACATTGATTGAAGGCTTTTAGTAGCTTCCTTGTTAGTCTCATGAAATTCGCTGCCATCAAAATAAATCAGCAGGATTTAAGACTTGCGCTGCAATCAAGTAGCGTTGCCTTTCTAAATGTGAACTTGCTCCACCTCTCTACCATGCATACTTAAACAGTGCCCTTGCAATCACTGGAGAAGCTGTTCCAATTTATTCATTCAGCTTCTTTAACATCTACTTATTAAGCCCTCGAGCTTTTGCCATCACTTCAGTACTTTTCTTCAAATTAGTGCAATAGGAGTCTCTATTAGAGTTGAAATTTTTGGTGCTGGAGCAGCTGACTAATGTCTTAATCAGGTCTTTGCTCTACATGTTAATGTACAGTATTTTTGTGTTAATTTGAGGTTTGTTTTGCTAACTGTTAATGCGGTTGGCTTCTCTCAGTCCTTATTGCAGTTTGTAGGACTCATTAATGCAGCTAAAACATTAACTGCTCTCAACATTAGAGGCAATCCTGAAAGTCATTAGACTTTCTGCTCATAACTGTTGAATATACGATTTAAATTTGAAGTATAATCAAAGTACAAATACAGAGCAATAACCAGTAATAGGAATGAAGCACAAACAGTGATGTTAGGAAAGCTTAACTGTTAAGATATAGGTCAGTTTTTCCTTGTTTCAGAATGACACACTGATAATGCAACGTCCTTCTCTACTCCATGATACTGAGAAAATCTCTGTACTCAAAAAGGAATACTGCAGGTGGATCTCTATAAACTAGAATATCATCAAAAGAAGAATTAATTTCTGTAATTCAGTTCAAATGCAGGCTTCCCCATGAATGCGTAGACCAGGGGTCCGCAACCTGCGGCTCTGGAGCCACAAGCCGCCCTTTGAACCTTCCACAGTGTCTCCTCTTAACTTTGGCTAAGAATGATAAAAAAACAACTGTTTTTAGATAACAAGTGCAAGTTTTAGCTGTTTTTTAATTAAATAATTGCATTGAATTTCCACAACAGAATGACACTATATCAGTAATATTTGTTTAGATCAATTTTTCTTGTCATGAAGTTGGAAACTGTTTTTGTTTTACATCATTTTACACAAACATCAACATACCATAGAACAAAATCCTCTTTTTGCACAAATTTTGGTTTTCTTTACTTTAAATTGGAAAAAAATGAAACTAAGTGATGGTTATTTAATAACAAAGTTTCTTTAGATGATATCAAAAATTATAAGTTATCTTATTTTCAAAAGGTCATGTGACAAAATTACACTTGAACTTCATCACTCTGTGTGTCATAAATATATAGGAGTTTCTCTTGTTGAATTGAATTAGTCAAATAAATGTACTTTTCAATGATATTCTAATTTGTTGAGATGGACAAACTTTAGTGCCATTATATCTTTGACACTTGAGGTGAGGGCAGCACAAAGCACAGTCATCCCATTAAAAATCTGTTTTAACATTTTTATTGCTTCTAAATACAAAGTATGATTTATCTGGACACTCAACTTTGACACATAAAACAACACAACAGAGCTGATCTGTCACGTCTTTCTTGATGCACGTTGCAGAATATTGTCTTCTGTAAATTTTGTCAGTCTGTCATTAAATAGTTTTAATGTGATAAATGATAACTCAATCTCTTTACTTTAAATCTTCAAAGTATCAGAAGAATCTCTCATTTCTTTTAATAGTTGAGAAGAAAACTGATATAGTATTTGAGCTCAATCAGACAATCAGCAATATTTGTGTGCTTATCTTGATACCTTTTTACAACCTGATACGTTTTTACATCTACAAACTGAAAGTCACTGTCAGAACAGAATGGCTTCTGTAAGTGAAGCCTAGAAAAGACCATGTTAATGGCTTGAAAATTGTCCTATTCAAAGTTGGTAGAGACATAATCCAGAAACAGTTGATGGACTAGTCGATCTTTGGTTTTACAAAGTATTGACTTAAGGAGTCCAGATACAAATGCATGCCCCACTTTTGAGAGTTCTACTTTAAATGTTTGACACAAACTGTGTGCAGTTAACCCTCAGGTGTGGCTGTGTTTTTGCAGGGCTGTTTGTAATGTGTTGCCTCTTGATGTACCCCATCTCTCACCCATTGGCTGCTGGAGAGGAGAATCAGCCTCCTGGCACCCTGCATGGAACAAGTGGATATAGAGAATGGGTGGATGTTTCCTTTCCTTTTCTTCTCATTTCTCATTTTTGCACTGATTTGTGTTGGTCTATTGCATAAAATCTCCCAAAAAATACACGTGAGGTTGGACCATGACAAAATGTGAAAATGGTTGAGGGATATGCTGTCATGACTGGTTTTGAAAAATCCCTAAAAAGTAACTGAGATGTTTGTGAGTAATCATAGTGGACAAACATGTCTGCTGCTGATGGTGCTGGGAAGATAAATTCAGCACCTCTTATTTGCTTCCAGCCACTCTGTGAGTGTGTGCTAGACTACAGCTCAAGAGGTGGAGGTATGACTGGCTGCAGGCGAAGGTCCAGGAATGTTTCCACTTGAGAGGACAGGTGGAGGATTCCCGTTTGGATACTGAAAGGTTGATAAGGATGATGACTCACAAAAGCCTACAGGAGTGACAAATGAGCTGTCAAATAGAAGCCGACATTTCTCACTGCTCAGATTCATATGGTACAGAGAAATAACGTCAGCCTGCCATGCATCACCGGTAAAAGCTAATCTTTTGCTAAACTGTCCTCTGAAATATCTGTACGTGTCAGTTCTTCACAGAGGTGAAAAACAGATGTTTTTGTTCCTACCCAGCAGATGTTGAGAGAGGCAGAAATTAGTTACTGTCTTTGATGAATGCTATGTGCCTTTAAGCAGAAAAAACATGCATCGGAAAAAGCTCTGACCCATTGTGGCTTGGACGCCACTACCTTCCATGGATCTTGAATTGTGTTTTTCCAGCACATCCCAAAAATGTTTGATAGGATTGAAGTCTTGGAAATTTGGAGTCCAAAAACACCTCAGACCTGTTGTTTTCCTCCTCAAACTATTCCTGAACCCTTTTGTTTTGTGGCAGGGCATTTTGTTCTACTGAAAGAGGCAACATCCGTCAGAGAATACCATCAAAGGGTGTAAATGGTCTTCTGCAATGTTGAGGAGGAAGGTGTCAAACTAACATCCACTCGGCTAGTAGGAGCCAAGTCTTCCCCACAGAACATTGTCAAAAGTGTCACATTGCCTCTAGCTTTCTTTCTTCCTATGGTGCACCCTGGTGTCATGTGTTCCCCAGATAAGGGATGCACACGGACCCGACCCTCGATGTGATGTAGAAAGAAAACCTGATTGAGCAGACGGGGCCTGCTTTGGTCTGTGATCCAGTGCTGAGGCTCATGTGCCTACTTTTGGTGCTTTTAGTGGTGGACAAAGGTCAGCATAAGCACCTTGACTGTCCCATATACTCAGAAGTTTGAGTTACAGGTTGAGTTACAGTAGCCTTTGTGTGGGATCAAACCACATGTGGGCCAGCCTTCGCTACCAATGTTTTTTAACAAACATTGGTCACCCATGGCCCTGTCGCTAGTCCCTCCACTGTTCCTTCCTTGGACCACCTTTAAAAGACACTGACCTCTGCAGAATGGAAATTCAAGGACAAATAAAAAACAAAAAGCCATTTCTAGGGGATTTGGACTCTAGTGAACCACAGCGACAACCATCATCCCCAAATGGTGAAAACAAGAAACAGTGATGATCCTTTCCCGGAGTTGTCCGCCTACCAAAAATACTCCAAGAGCACATCGACTCATCCAGGAGATAATCTGGGATTAAACTAAACAAGCATTTCAGAAAAAGAAAATTATACCAACAGGGAATTATGGTGCTAGGAGTGCTGTGGTCTAGAGTTGCTTTGCTGGAGTTAAATGTCTTGCTGTAATTGGTGGAACCATTAATTCTGTTCTCTCCTAGAAAATTCTGAAGGACAGTGTCCAGCAATTAGTTTGTGATTGGGTTATGTGGAACTCTAGCAAATCCACCTCTGAGTGGCTTAACAAAACACAAATTGACGATTCTGGTGTGGCCTAGTCAAAGTCCAGATTTACATCTGATTAAGATGCTCAAGTCCTCAACAGTCCAGTCATGCTCAAAAAGCAGTAAAATTAGAACAATTCAGTTGTTGCTGCAAAAGGTGGAAAATGAAAAGGTTTGCTTTAACGTGTTAAGATGACTGCACTTTTTAGTCTTTGAAGGGTATAATAACTGAACCAAGATATACCACAAGTAAAGGCAACTTTAAATTAAACACTTTAGCTCAAATTTTAAGCTAATATTGCTGTGTTTAATGTCTTTATAGCCTTAGATACCAGCATTAAAAAGTCTGCCTGAGGGTGTGCTGACAAGACTAAGATTGTTTTCACTGGACACTAAATGCAGTATTAGTTACAGCAGAGAAAATTTTATTTTAGCTCCACTTGGTGTTTTTCTCTCTGTATACTTTGGCAAGTGTAACGCAGATAACCAGAGCCAAGCTAGACTCCGTGTTCTGAACACATCTTAGTTCCACTTCTCAGCAGACTAAACTTGCATAAACTCCCCTTTTCTCTCTCTGGTCAAACAGCTCTTTAGCAGAGGATTAAGCATCATGTCTGAAATGAAAAACCCAGTCAGAAAATATTTCCTCCTACTACTCATTGAACAAAAATATGGTAATGTTTTATTATTGCTATTTACACAAAGTATTCTAATAAGGTTCCTAACATACATGCTTGTAATGTATTTTATTAAAACAGAACTCAAGTGAAAAAATAAAGAAATCAGATTTTCTTCAGCTTTTACAAATGATGAGATTTTTGAGGCCTTGTGAAGAAACAGATTGGAAAGAAGAAAGGTTGGCAAAGACATTGTTAAGGAAAATGGCATAATGGGGTTGAGATTTGCATAAAAGAAGCAATGTCAACTTTAACATGCACTCATTGAAAGCTTGACATTAACTTTGAACACTTAGTTACATTTTCTTTAGTGAATTTTCAAAACAAAAACTGCATGCATCAGTTTGAATTTGTTGATTTTCTTAAATTCATGCATGCAAATATTCAGCGCACACAGCCAAACAACTTTGTGGTCAAATGTCCCCTTAGCAAGCTGCAGAGAAAACAGAACAATGATTTCAAACACATATTAAAACTGTTTTTAGAATGAAAAAAAGCAGACTAGCAGCAAGGTCTTTGCTGGTGATCCAACTAATTTAACTAAACTCTACCAATTCTGCCAAGAGTAGTCAAATATCTAGCCAGATTGATGCCAGAAGTTTGTTGATGGCTACAAAAAACATGTGATGGAGTTGAATTAAAAACTGATCAATCTTAAAACTACTAAAATACTTGTTACTCTTTGGTCTTTGTTGCAGTAATCAAGATTGATTGCAGCTGTAAAATTTGAGGCATTTCAGACAAACATTTTCTAAATGAAATAAAGACAACCTTCTCTGATACTGTAAATTTGGTTCTAGTTCATGTTCTGACAGATTTAAAATGTCATGTATTTAATCACATCAGTGTCATGTCATTGTTATGATTTCTGCCATAGAGCTTTCTGTCTCTATGGCAGCACATTGAGTAAAGAATACAGTTAAGAAATCTGTAGCTGATACAGCAGGGCAAAAAAAACACATAAATATGCTTATATGTATGTTTATGTTTGGAGATTATAGTTAATTTTTGTACTGAAGGACATTGAAATGTAATGTAATTGGAAAAACAGACCAGAAACGAAATTTCAGTTGTTAAGAAACCAATAGGGTGCAAAAGCCTGGAATGGCCTCGGGGTTAACAACACTCAGAAAAGTTCTCCTCCTTGATGTCCACAGCTACAAAGAGGAAAACATGGAACAAGAACAAAAAACAGAAGTGACATTTCGACAGTACAGCAACCAGCAGATGACAGCAAGTGTCTTGCAAAAGTTCTCATACTTTTTGAACTTTTTAACATTGTGGCATAGTTGTCAGGATAGTTTTATACTAAAACGATACATGGTTTCCAATGTTTTTCTACAAGCCTCTAGTTTGTAGAACCACCTTCCCCTGCAATTACAATTGCAACTCTCTTTTTGGAGTTTTCCTCTCACAGCTTTGCACATAAACAGACTGAAACCTTTGCCCATTCTTATCTGCAAAGTAGCTCAAACTTAGTGAGATTGATTGGAGAGCATCTGTAAACATAAATTTTCAAGTCTTGCCACAGATTCACAATTGAAATTTTGTCTGGACTTTGACTGGGCCATTCTAACAATTGAATGTGCTTTGAACTAAATCATGTCACTGTAGCTCTGGCAGTATGTTTGGGGTTCTTGTACTGCTGGAAGGTGAAACTCCAGCCCAGTCTCAAATCTTTTACAGCCTCTAAAAGGTTTTCTTTCTGTATTTGGCTCCATCCATCTTCCCCTCAGCAATGAACAGCTTCCCTGTTCCTACTGAAGAAAAGCATCACTCCTCCATGATACTGGCACTGATTTGTTTCACCATGGTATGGTGTATTCTGGGAGATGTGTAGTGTTAGTTTCCTCCATACACTGCATTTTGCATCTAGACAAAAAAAAGTATACGTTTGTTCACTTGTGCTCTCTAACAAACCTCTGAAGCCATTAGAAAACAGCTGCATTTATACTGAAAATAAAGTACACTCCATTTACTAATTACTTGACTTGCACTGGAGTTTATTTAGGGGCATCAGAGGCCATGTGTCATTTTACCTCCATTTGATAAATTATACACTACTTTGTGCTAATCTATTATATGCAATCCCAATACACTGAAGTATGTGCCTGTGAAGAAACAAAAACTTAAATGGTTATAAAATACTTTTGCAAGACACTATGAATTCTGCTTTGCTGTCACTGTGGCTTTCTTACAAACTCTTTCAGCATGCTGAAAAAAATCATGTACAATTTACCATCCTTAACTTTTCTGTTCATATTAGTTTCTGCCTTTTATAAATAATTATAAATGTAAACTTTTTATTTAGTAGCATCTGTAAGATAAATGAGTGCAAACTCATCTTGGAAATTAAAAGAAAAAAACTATTTTCTTTTAAGGGAACAATAATCAACATGTTCTCGATATCGAGGTCAATCCAAAAAGTATTTATACAGATATTTATTGATAATCATTAAGAGATGGTGAAAGTACAAAGACAGACAGCATCCATGCGGCCAGGTAAGTCCTTGGGAAAATTTGGGCTGGAAAGTGTGTTGATTCATGTAGATGGACCAAATGTATCCTCCTTACAATATTTATCAGACATGTAAGCCATCACTCTGCTCTCTGAATGCAAAAGTGGTGGGTGGACAGAACACTATGCATAACATTGCATAATTCAAGGCCATGACATCCTAATGGAGGATGGCAGCGTGATTATTTGCATCATTTCCATAAGATCGTAATTTTGCACACTCTGCGCCGCTAAGATTAAAGCATCTGAGAAACGCCCTGTCCTAGGGGGGCTTGTGGGGTATTTGCTCCTGCTGTGCTGTGTTGGCAGAAGCTGTCAGACAGCTCCTGCATTAAAATGTTCTTATGTATATTGATGTCTTGTCAGATGATAGTTATGATCACTAACACATCCACATCTTTCTCCTTCAGAGTGAGCTAGATACTAAGAACCTAAATGGACCACCCTGCACAGAATATAGCACTTTGAGTTTTTTTGTCTTCTAGGTTCAGTTTTGCTCAAAATAGAGAATAATGAAAGCATCGTTAGTTACAAGTGTCAAAAGGGCTACAATTTAGAGCTTTCAACAATATTTAAGTAGGTTAAGCACAGTCTACCAGTGGTAGAGGGCTTTACAATTACATATAAGAACAGAAAATCCATTTTGACTGATGAAAATGTCTACTTTAAAAACTGAGACCCCTGTTTAAGATGACTCCTGTCAGAAATTGACTTTCCCAGTAGAGGGCACTGTGGGTATTCACTGATGTCTGTCACCTCCTGTGTGTCTGAGCCTGTGACCACCCCAATGACTACAGTGTTTGAGCAAAGCCGTGCCATATTTGTTTGACTTTGTGGCACTCTGTAAATAGTCAGCAGGGGTGGCATTTGGGGCCATTTTGTTCTCCTAATGTCATCTCTCCAACTGTAGGGCCAGGAAAGCACACACGACCATTAAAAATCAAATTTTTCATCGATCTGTCAGCCTTTACAGAGGATAAAAAACCCTGAGTCCCCTTAAAATAAAAGTAGATTCATGCATAAACAGAAAAGCACATGTGGAATTTAAACATAACACAATGAGTTGCAGCCTATTGCAATGCAAGAACAGTTACCAGCACTCACACAGTCCAAACGGATAAAATACAGTTTGTTCATAAAAAATTAAATGAATATCATAACTCCTCCAACTGTGATGCAAATGACAATCGATACATCAGTAGAAAAGAGTGATTTTGAATCTTGCTGGTGAGTCTCCAATTTCCTCACACATCTCTGATCTTTTGGAATGAGAAATAGGTTAGGTTTTATAAGCAAACTATGTGGATCCTTGTTCTTGTGTAAATGCCATGCTGATAGGCACAGCCGTTCTCTCATCCTCTTGGCTTTATAAAACATTGTTTATAAAATACCCACCATTATCGACAGCCAGTTATAAGACAATGGGTTTGCTAAGCACATTTATTTTAATGAACACAAGTTTATCTGTTTGTAAAAAAAATGGTGCTAATTGTCCTCTTCAACTGTAATAACAGACGGGCTTGAGAGTTAAAATATTTGCTCTCACAAGTTGGTATAAGAAAAGACCATTAAGTAGATATGAGATTTATTTGGTGCATATGGGGAAATTATGTATTTACTGGTATCAAAACATTGCATCAAGTTGTGTAATTTTTTCTCTAATTCACAATCTGGAATGTTTACTTGATTCCATTATAAATGGGAAAAACATTACTAAGTAGCAGCCATAAAACTTCAAACTATGTTTAGTGGCATAATGTTTTTGTTTATAACTTAAAAAAAACGAGTCTGTTATGCTCACAGGTAATATCATGGCTGTGATTAGAAAGCACAATACAGTTTTTGAAACAATTTATGTCTACCTGCTGATATGAATTATGGATACTATTGAAAGGCAAAGGCACTGTATGAAGTTCCATAATGGTATTGCACCTTTTCAACTTCTACCCATTTTGTCACAGTGCAAAGACAAATTTCTGGATATTTTATTGTGATGTATTTGACCCACCAACACAAAGTAGCACATATTGAAGAGTAAAGAAAAGGGCCCACCCTTTTTAACCTCTTTTTTTAAATTAAAATCTCAAAAAATGTGGTGTGCATTTGTATTCAACATTCCTGAGTCAATTCTTGAAAGAACAAACTTTTGTTGCAATTGCAGCTGTGGGTTTTTTGAAGTATTTCAGCTTGGCACATTTTCCTTTGCAAAATATCTTGAGCTTGGTCACACTAGATGGAGCGTTTCTGTGTGATAGTTGAAAAGCAGATCAAGTCATGGGAATATTTAGAAAAATATATGAATATATATATAGCATTTTTTTTATTTTAACCCAGAGTTAGATTTACAAAACATAATGCTGAGCTCGTAAAAGATGACAGAAGCACAACTGAACACAGGCAAAAAACAAACAAACAAACCAACAAAAAAAAACATGACTTAATGAAACTTAATGAACCAAATAACAGAGCAAACATAACAGTCCTAACAAAGAAATGACACACAAGGGTATATATAATGACTGATCAGACCGTTTAGCACATAAGGGGTAACTTACCACAATACGACCACTTCCTACAAGAGAAACAACACAGTACAGTTAAGTTTGTAAAAAACCTAAAACACCAAAAGAGGAAATCAATAGTATTTAACTTCAAATACAAATCTTTAGCAAGATACAAAAAAACAACTTTAAATAAATATCCATTTCCCTCTCTCATGCAGGAGCCAGTGATGCAGTCCAATTAACCCTTCATATATTTCGCAGCTGTAAGCCCTGGTCACCGTCTTTTATCTGATCAAAGTCCAAGGAATCATGAAAGGTAAGGAACCAGTAAAAAAACAAGGATTAGTAAAGGAATCACAAACCAAAGGTGAAAAAATAAGTTCATAAAAACTCTTAAATAAATATGCACATTTACCAACATAACTAATGCATTTAAACCACTTAATAAACCGTTATTGCAAAAAAATATGCCATTTTTATGCCATTACTGTGTTTGGATGATGTTTGGATGATCAGCATAAATGTACAAACAATGAATGAAGTTGCGTGAGGGTTACTGGCTTTACTATTGGGTGGCCATGGGTGTAGCCATCACAATATTCAAAGATCGATTTTTCAAATTTGCCAAAAATTCTCAATTAAATTTGAGTGTAGGGCATTGTAGCACAAAAACATACTTTGATCTAAACAGTTTCATTCTGTCTCTCTGTATGTTTAGTGTTGTTCTGTCGGAAAGTGAACCTCTATGCCAGTCTCAAGTCGTTTGAAGTTTTCACCCGATTATCTTCCAGCATTTTTTTGAACGTAGCTCTAACTACCTTACACCCAACTTTGACCAGCTTCCCTGTCTCTGCTGAAGAAAAAAGCATCCCCACACCATTAAGCTGCCACCACCAATGGTAAATGTGAGCATGGCATGTTTAAGGTGTTAAGGAAAACTCTTTTGCGTTTTATTTAACAATTCAGCAACCTTACCAGTCTTCCATGATGATCAGATTTATGAACTTTTCAACTAAAAATTGTCATCTTGACAAAATCCACTACCTGAGGTGTTACATTCTTTAGCTCATCAAGTTACTACACTCACCGGCCACTTTATATCCAACTGCTCGTTAACGCAAAATTCTAATCAGCCAATCACATGGCAGCAACACAATGCTGTTAATGAGTGAGGGACACAGTATATCCTGATGGTGTCCAATGAGCTTTGCTTCTATCACTTGAATCTCACATGGTTTGAGGAAGCCAGTTCATGCCCAGTCTTGCCTTGCATTGTCTAAGAATAATGAAATATTTCCCAAAACAGCAATTGCAAAACCTTAACCTGTACTCTTCTTTTAAGCTCTTTTTATGGAGATAATATGGGTTTTCTCTTGTGCATAAGGAATTGTTACAAATAGAGCTCAACAGTCACAACTAAGAGAATACTATATGTTTATGAAACCTAATAAAATGTTAATTGAACCATATACTGTATTTTAATATGATCACTTTTTAACCTTATAGGCCACAGATATTGGTCCACACCATCACTGTAAGTGTCTGAAAAAAAGAAACAGAAATATAGTTATTTTGAATGAAGATATCTCATTTATTTATTAAAGTGATGCATAAGTAATTGCATGTTCACTTCATTTAATACTTGGATGTATAATTATGCCAACATACCATGGGGGGTGGGGGCACTGTGTATGAGATGTCTGTATTTCTAAATATGCAAGCAAACAATTTGAATAAAGTTACTCTCTTCAAATAGAAAGTCTTTCAAGATTCAAAAAACTGGAATGGAGATGGGTGATAAAATTATAGTGATTTTGACTCATTCCAGTTTAGCCTAGGGCAACTAAACTTTTCTTGCATGTTAATGTTCTCTTTATCAGGTTATAAAAAATTGGGAGATAAAAGTGATAAGCATATACGTGAGGAACTGAGAGCCTCTCAAGCAGTCCATCTGGAAGGACAAGCTGATGTTTCTCCTCTATTCCCATATTGCTGCCATCTTGCACTGATAAATTCTTTAGCTCATATTTGGCCAACATCAACCAACAAAAGCGAGCAGTAATGGTTTTTTTGGGGGCCTGTGTAATGTCTATGTGTAAAGATGTTTTTATGTGTATTTCTGTGAAGTACAAGGACAGGAAAGGAGGATTAGTGACAGACAAAGCTAGGAATTGTTCAGTTCAGGCTCACCAGGGGTAGTGGATTTTTTTCACTATCTAAAACATCTTAAGCTTTAAAGATTTCCCAAATAATGAAAACAAATACTGTAAAAGTTGTTGTTTTTCTGTTTTTTTTTCCGTCTTTCTCTGCGATGGACTAGTTTTCCTCATATGTAAATTTTTGGAGTTTCTTCAAAAAAAAACTTTTGGAGTTTCTTCACCCCTCCTTGAACCGCCACCTTAACGCGGTGGAGGGGTTTGAGTGCTCGAATGATCCTAGAGGCTATGTTGTCTGGGGCTTAAATGCCCCTGGTAGGGTCTCCCATGGCAAACAGACTCTGGGTAATGGGTCAGACAAAGAGCGGTTCAAGACGCCTTCAAGAGGACCAAAAAATCGAGGCGCGTGACGTTGTCTGGTATGGCCGGAGCTGGGGTCCCACCTTGGAGCCAGGCCTGGGGTCAGGACTCGTCTGAGAGCGCCTGGTGGCCAGGATGCTCCTCGTGGTGCCCGGCCAGGCCAAGCCCGAACGAGAGACGCAAGGCCACTCTCCAGTGGGCCCACCACCTGCAGGGGGAACCATGAGGGACCGGTGCAAAGAGAATTGGGTAGCGGACAAAGGTGAAGACCTCAATGGCCTGATCTCTGGATGCTTAGGCTGGCTCTAGGGACGTGGAATGTCACCTTGCTGGGGGGGAAGGAGCCCGAGCTTGTGCAGGAAGTTGAGAGGTAGAAATAGTCGGGCTCACCTCCACGCACAGCGTAGGCTCTGGAACCCAGCTCCTCGAGAGAGGCTGGACTCTCTTTTACTCTGGAGTGCCCCGTGGGGAGAGGCGGTGAACTGGGGTGGGTTTGCCTGTTGCCCCCCAGCTCAGCCGTCTCGTGTTGGGGTTTACCCCAGTGGATGAGAGGGTCGCATCCCTAGGCAGGAGGTCGATGATCGAATTTGCTGTCATGTCTTCAGACCTTCAGCCACATGTTTTGGACACTCAGGTTAAGAGAGGGGCTGAGCTGTCCACTGATCACCACCTGGTGGTGAGTTGGATCCGCAGGAAGAGGAGAAAGCCAGACAGACTTGGCAGGCCCTAGCGTATAGTGAGGGTCTGCTAGGGAACGTCTGGCGGAGTCCTCGGCAAGGGATGTATTCAACTCCCACCTCCAGGAGAGCTTTGACCAGATTCCGGGGGAGGTTGGAGACAAGTCCGAGATGACCATGTTCTCTGCATCTACTGTCAATGTAGCCGCCTGTAGGTGTGGCCGTAAGGTCTGCAGTGCCTGTTACGGCAGTAATCCCTGAACCCTTTGGTGGACACCGGCAGTAAGGGATGCTGTCAAGCTGAAGAAAGAGTCCTATCGGCAGTGGTTGGCTTGTGGGATTCCTGAGGCGGCTGACGGGTACCATGAGGCCAAGCGTGCCGAGACCCGGGCTGTGGCAGAGGCAAAAACTCAGGCCTGGGAGGAGTTCGCTGAGGCCATGGAAAAGGACTACCGTTTGGCCTCGAAGCGATTCTGGCAAACCGTCCGGCACCTCAGGAGGGGGAAGCAGTGCTTTGCCAACACTGTTTAAAGTGGGGGTGGGGAGCTGCTGACCTTGACTGGGGACATTATCAGGCGGTGGAAGAAGTACTTCAAGGATCTCCTCAATCCTGCTGTCACGCATTCACTGGTGTAAGCAGAAGCTGGGGACTCGGGGTTGGACTCTTTCATCACCCAGGCTGAAGTTACCGAGGTGGTTAAAGAGCTCCACGTGGCAGGGTTACGGGGGTGGATGAGATCTGCCCTGAGTACCTCAAGTCTCTAGATGTTGTGGGGCTGTCATGGTTGACATGCCTCTTCAACATTGCGTGGCCTCTGGACTGGCAGACCGGGGTGGTGGTCCCCCTTCACAAGAAGAGTGACTGGAGGGTGTGTTCCAGCTATAGGGGGATCACACTCCTCAGCCTCCCTGGTAAGGCCTATGTCAGGGTATTGGAGAGGAGAGTCCGGCCGATAGTCAAACCTCGCCTTCAGGAGGAGCAGAATGGAACACTGGACCAGCTCGACACCCTCTGCAGTACTCGAGGGTTCATGGGAGTTTGCCCAACTCCACATGTGTTTTGTGGACCTGGAGAAGGCATTCGACTGTGTCCCTCATGGTGCCCTGTGGGTGGTGCTCCAGGAGTACGGAGCCGGGGGGCCTTTATTAGGGGTCATCCGGTCTCTGTACAAGCTGAGCAGGAGTTTGATCCTCATTGCCAGCACTAAGTCTGACCTGTTCCCAGTGCATGTTGGACTCCTGCAGGGCTCCCCTTTGTAACCTGTCCTGTTCAGAACTTTTATGGACAGGATTTATAGGCGCAGCCAAGACCCAGAGGGGGTCTGGTTTGGGGACCAGTGGATTTCGTCTCTTCGTTTTGCATATAATGTGGTCCTGCTGGCCTTTGTAGCCAAGACCTACAGCATGCACTGGGGGGGTTTGAAGCCAAGTGTAAAGCGGCTGGGATGAAGATCAGCTCCTCCAAGTCCGAGGCCATGGTTCTAGACCGGAAAAGGGTGGCTTGTCCTCTTCATGTTGGAGGGGAGTTCCTGCCTCAAGTGGAGGAGTTCAAGTATCTTGGGTTCTTGTTCAAGAGTGATGGGAGAATGGAGCGGGAGATCAACAGGCAGATCAGTGCGGCTGCCGCAGTAATGGGGATGCTGTGCCAGTTCGTTGAGCTTAAGAGATAGCTACGCCGAAAAGTGAAGCTCTCGATTTAACGGTCGGCCTACGTTCCTGCCCTCCCCTATGGCCATGTACTTTGGGTCATGACTGAAAGAAAGAGATCCCGGATACAAGCGAATGAAATGAGCTTCCTCTGTAGGGTGGCCAGGCACTCCCTTAGAGATAGGGTGAGGAGCTTGGCCAACTGGGAGGGGCACGGAGTAGAGCCGCTGCTCCTCCACATCGAGAGGATCCAGTTGAGGTGGCTAGGGCATCTATATCGGATGCCCCCTGGACGCCTCTCTTGGGAGGTGTTCCAGGCACTTACCACCGGGAGGAGGCCCAGGGGACGGCCCTGGACAGGCTGGAGGGACTATGCCTCTCGGCTGGTCAGGGAATGCCTTGGGCTCCCCCTGGAGAAGCTGGAGGAGGTGTCTAGGGAAAGGGAAGTCTGGGTGTCTCAACTGAGTCTGCTGTCCCCAGGACCCAGTCCCGGATGCAGCTTAAGACGATTAGAACCAATACGAGTATGAGTACGAGTACGAGTACCAGTACGAATTTCTTCATAAAAGCTAAAGAATACCTGTATTAAATGGTAATGGCCTGTGGGATGACCTGTGGGATCACCAAGGCCATTACTATTTTCATTTGATTTACTTCCTTTACCAGGTGTAATTAATTATTTTAATGCCATTGCTTGTCACAATATGCTGAGGACATTTAGCTGTATGTTTCTTTTAGCTCTCTGATTGGTAGCCCCATTAGTCACTTTAAACTATTCTTGAGGGATTGAAAATGTAGAATAGTCTGCTGAGTCAAACACAAGGTTAGATCGGTCCCTTGTAACATGGTACTGTGTTAATAACACAGTTTAAGGATTAAACTAACTTAATAGGAGCAGCATGTATTGGAGGTAATGTTTTACCATCTCTGGGCCTGATTTACTAAAGGTTTGCCTGTATAAAAACATGAGAAAACTTGATAGCACACACCAAGCTGAGCTACTAGTGCCGATATTGTGCCATATATAATGGTCTGCCAAAAAAACGATCATCCACAGAAGTGTGCGCTAAACTGATCATCCGATGGTCTCCCAAAAAAGTAATGTTATGCATATAAATACTGTTCCCTGAAGGAGATACAACACATGCATATGGTATATCACGCCCTGCGAGTCCTGCCTGAAGCCACCTCGAATCATGTCTCCTAGGCAAATGACATGATAACAACAAGTGACAGGTCCCGTCCGCACTATATACCTGTCCGTCATCACTGGTTTTACTCAGTTCAATAGCCACTCTTCACTGAGCCCAGCCGAGCAGTGGGGTAGCCATGTGTTGTACCCTTTCCTTCAGGGAACTTTAGTTATATGCATAACATTATGTTCCTTTGGCCGAATTGTATGCTGCAACCGTTGAGAGTTATGCTGAGCAACACAGTTAATAAAGTGTGTGCGCTCCTGCAACTGATGATCAGTTTTTGGCAGACCATCACTTTCTGGCACAACACCGGCAGCTCATTTGAAGGACCACTGCCACTGAATGATCTCCAGACTGTTTCCAGGGCATTGACGGCCATTGTCACCCCAGACACAGCACTGACCAGCTGCCTCGTGTGCAATAATGCCTTATCTGGTTATTATTCATTATCTAAGCTAATTTGAGGAATCATGCGGTCATTGTCGGATATCTGATGAAGATTCTCTATTTAAGAAGAAAGAGATGAACGTTAGACAACTTAGCACATTCATGTTGTATTAAATAATTGTGTCCAAACTCTTGGTGACAGCTAATAACACACACTAAATTCCCATGCAATTTAGTGCCCCTTATTTGAGATCTTTGTAAATAAGGTCCTCTGTATGTAGAGGTTAGTATCTTATCTAGGTTTCTGTGAAGCACTTCTGAGTATTCAGTAGCAATGCTGCAAAAGGGAATATGCTGTGAATTTAGAACAGCATGGTGTGATTATTTTTCACCATATAAAACATCTTTAACTTGCAGATATTCAGAGTGTGTTAGTTATATGCTACATAGTGGATTTATCAAATACAGTCACTTTTGCCTCACCTCACCTTCTTTCTGGCTCAGCGTTGGACTGCCATTCCTCCATTCTAATGGATAGGATTTTCTGTGAAAAAGCCAATCAGTACTCTTCGGTGAAAGCTTCTGTAACCTGCAAATTTCCCCACAGTTTGATACTTAGTCCATTACTATTTTCATATACGCCTCCATTATCAGGTATTTGTCTTTTCATGAAATTGCTCATCACCTTATGATAAGCAACAACATTTAGTTGTACATGTCTTTTACACCACATAAGTTATCCACTTTGGTCAACTGGCAAACTCTGATAAAGGGCTAAGGGAATGTGTTGCTTATTGGACCACTTTGTCCTGTTTTAGTGTTGGTAGGAACCCAAATGTAAAGATGAGGATAACAGGAGCATGTTGAGTTTAATAACAGAACTCAGGAGACAGGAACGGACAGGCTATAGCAGGGTGAGGACAACACAGGATATGACAATGGAGTGACTGAATCAAGGAGTATTTATACTAGGGAGTTTGATTGAATTCTACACAGGTGAGCAAATGAATAAACAAGTAATACCACTGAAACATAAGATGCAACAAATGGACCAAAACACTAAACTGAAAATCTTACACGCTTTTTATAGGTTTTATAAGTCAAACACTTAATAACTAGGACATTTTAATACACACATATAATTCCTGTTTTGTATGCATTACATTAACTTACTTTTGGGTTTAGAATTCATTTTCAAGTATTATTGCTCACAAATAAGACATTGAATGATCATGGACCAGAATATCTGTTTAATCTTCAGATATAACAGTTTCACACCCTTAACGTCCTCAATCACATCTAAATTTGTTGGTTATTCACAACACAAGACTGGGAACTAAATTAGATCAGCCTGCCTCCAGGGTTGCTTTAGGCAGAATTGCTGAATTATTTTATAATCATTTAAAAAAACAATCTGTGTAGTCAGGCATTTGCTAAGTGTTTCAACTGGCATGATGACTTCTTTTATCATCTAATGCATGTTCTTATATTTTTCTTTTTTTGTTTACTATGTCTAATTAGGTATCAGAATTTTGTCTTATTGTAGCATGGATGAAAGAGAACACAATTAATTCCACCAAAAATCCCTCACTTATTTATTTTATCTATATATTTTTGTATTTTATTAATTTTATTGTATTTCATTTTTATCTTGAGATTATTACTTAAACAAAATCTATGTATTAATTTTGGGGAAGTTAAATGTTTTTCCACAGTCGTGACTTGTGACGTCACTTCCTCCTTCTCCAGTCCGTTATGGAGGAAGGTAAATTTTTTTCACAGAGCTTTCGTTGATTTGTGGTCTAAAAGTTGCTGTAGGAGATAAAATGTTCTACAATCTTTTAGCTAACATGTTCGTAAGATGTTTATTTCATTTTGAATATGTGGTTGAGCAAAGAATGGAATTATTTTGTCAAAAGTTAAGCCTTACTGTTTCAGCACATGTGAACGGGCCGACTTTTCTTCCCGCGTGGTGCTGTGGGGGGGAGTTTGCTTATGTGGTTCCTTTGTGATGGGCAGGTGAACTGATGTCGGCTAAGTGTTTCTTTCGTGCTACTGAACTGTTTGATTCCATTCTGTTAAGGTATGTTGTGATTCATGTTTTTTTATTGAACTTTCTTGTTCATTTCTGAAGTTTTATATATTTTATTTTCACAAAATGCAAGTTGTAATACATTTAAATTATTATTCACGGAGATCAGCCGGTGGTGGGTGTTTCTTTTGTTTTTGATTGTTTTGTCCCGATCTAGAATATGTAACATGATTAATTACATTAGCATTTGATGTTAAGTATTATGATAAAACTCCAGTCTGTTCATGGCCGTTATGGGGGACGGTGAACTGATGTCGAACTGATGTCGGCTGGGTGTTTCTTTCATGCTACTGAACTGTTTGATTCCATTCTGTGCAGAATAAACACGTCATCAGTTAGGCTGACCCAGAACTCCTGAGCTGTCGTCATTACACAACGCAGCGTCTTATCGATGATTTGAATGGTGTGACATGGCAGCAGCAAAGCAGGTTACATTATGATCTTTAGATCTTTTACAGCGTTTTGTGACGGCCTGTGAAATGATTTTATAAATAAATAATTCAGACATTTAGATTAGATTTTTTTTTTACCAGCTAGAGATGATTTCAAATTGTATTGACAAGCTCTAATTACCTCAGTTGTTGACAGCGGCTTTGCACTGAAAATGGGTGACAATTTTCATACTCACAGTGCTCTCATGTTGCTATAAATGCTGATGCCAATAAATACCCAATGGAGCCATTTAAGCTGGACAGCAAAGCCAATTGTATCTTTTCCCTGCCGAGCACAAAAGCCAGATGGTGGGTGTTTGCGGGTTTTTGTCCAGTGTGACAAGGCCTTTAGTGGCCTTGAAGAACAGATTACAGCCGCAGAATAGTAGATTGTGATAAAATGCTTTTCATCACTGCAACTCCATCAGCCATTTGGTGACTCATTCTTTTATCTGAAAATATTTCCAATATATTCCCTTCCAGTACATTTCTACAGGTGACAGCCTACACTCATATTTGACATAATTCAATATGACTGTGGGACTGTTTTAGAAAATGTTGTTTTGGTCTTTTTTCCTCCTTACTGTAAACTCCAGATGCTTGTTTTGTTATGTGTCAGATTATGTGTAAATAATTAATCTGATTTAGGGTGAATGTTTGTTTATGATATGCATTCATCTCAAGGTATTTATAAGAAATAAATTTAGATTAACTGAAAGCAACATATTCACATAGAATATGAGGTAGACCACAATCAACAGAAAAGTAGCACAAAGTAATAGAATTTTGGAGAAATGGAGGGCGAGTTTTTTGTGCTTGCTGTTTTTAGCTGTATAAAAGGCTATGCTTGTCTTTATTATTTATGTTTAAAATCGAAACAGTTAATTAACAGAATGCACTTCCAAATGGCAGCTGCAATTAGTGTCTCCACCAGAGCGGTTTTGTAAAATCAATTGCGCCAGCAAACAGACCGGTAAAACTGTCTTAATCCTAATGGCAATTAACGCTGAGCTTTAAGTGGAATCTTTTGCCATTAACAAACATCACAAAACAGCAACAGACAATTTGTTATAAACCTAAAAGAAAAAGCAGGTACAACAAGAGCTATTACATAGAAAGAATGGTTCAAATTATCACTGTGTCATACTTTCCACAGTTACAAGGTAAAAACAGTAGTGAGGGTAGCATTCAATATTTAGTGATTAAAAAGCCAACAAATAATAGATTTTAACATGAAATAATTTGTGCCCAACAAGTTTTTTTTATGTTATTTTGATCTGGGTACTAGAATGGCAGTGAAAGAAAATCGGTTTTGTGCCCATTTGAAACTTTTTCATATTAATTTGGCGTTATGTTTTATATCCTACCCTGCTGAAAAGCCCAGTAATGACCCATTTTCAGTATTGTGGCAGAGGTTGTTAAAATTTAATTTAAAAAAACTGGTATTTCAAAGATTTCATGATATCATCCACTCCAGCAAGATTCCCACAGCCTACAGAAGAGTAACAGGCCTGCAGCATCACAGATCCTCCACAGTACCCAACAGTGGGCATCTGATGTTTTTTAATCACATTCACTCGTTGCTTTGCACGAAACCCACTTGGAGTCTTTGATGTTATTTTATTCTCACCTCAGCAAAGTACAGTTTTTTGGTTAAAGCCTTAGTATGGTTGAGCAAACTCGGCACATTTACACTTCTGATCACAAGACAGACATTACTTTTCCTGCCTGCCACCCCAACAACTGCTTGACATGTAGATGTCGTTTAACCTCTCCTTGCCTGAATTTAATTACCATTTTGCACAAAATAAATTATTTATATTTTTGCTCTTAAACAGACTCTAAAATTATTATTGATTGTTCAATTGAATATAGCACATACAAAAGATGTAAACTAAGGTATTTAGTACACAAATCTGCTAAATTGAGCATTTGTTGGGTTAACTGATTACTAGATGGCGAGAAGGTGCTTCCAATAAAATCATTCGTAGCTTTTAGCATGTTTACCTTTATGAATATGCAAAACATATGACAATGACCCAAACATGCAAATTTATGGGAGGAGGATATGCAAATGTAATTACCACCTGCAACGCGATTCGTCAAACCTGAAACGTAGGTGCAGTTTCTGCGTCTATATTTAGTACATTTGAAAGGGAGGTGCAAACTGGCACACAAAAATGTCTGTGATCATTGTGGTGAGATGGAGGCATATGTACAGTGACAGACAACAAGAGAGAGAACCTTCTGTGTGCATTTCAACATATTTTGTCTTTCAGAAATAAAAACACCTACCCAGCAATGCTATTTTGGAGCTGCAGCATTATAGTTCCAGTGCACCATCACTTTATGGGACGACACAAATATGTCTGGATGCACTGAGGAGCGCTTATATATAGCCCAGAAAAGGTGGCGCAAATTATGGCCTTCTGCTGCATGTTTGCAGCGGGGCTGCAGACAATCTTTATGCAATTAAACCAAACGAAAAACACCATAATATTAGACTAACTGACTCTGCTCTCAGTTGGTTTAGTGATTATCTGTCAAACCAAAAGTGTGAAAAGTAATGGATCCTCCTCTAGCCTTTTGGATGTTGTTGGGGGTGTACCTCAGTGGTCATTTTTAGGACCCACACTGTTTACTGTTTATATAAATAATATACACTCACTGGCCACTTTATTAGGAACACCTTGCTAGTACCGGGTTGGACCCCCTTTTGCCTTCAGAACTGCCTTAATCCTTCGTGGCATAGATTGAACAAGGTACTGGAAGCATTCCTCAGAGAGTTTGGTCCATATTGACATGATAGCATCACACAGATGCTGAAGATTTGTCGGCTGCATCCATGATGCGAATCTCCCGTTCCACCACATCCCAAAGGTGCTCTATTGGATTGAGCTCTGGTGACTGTGGAGGCCATTTAAATACAGTGATCTCATTGTCATGTTCAAGAAACCATTCTGAGATGATTCATGCTTTATTGAGACATGGCGCGTTATCCTGCTGGAAGTAACCATCAGAAGAGGGTACACTGTGGGGCATAAAAGGAATGGACATGGTCCCGGGAACAATACTCAGGTAGGCTGTGACGTTGACACGATGCTCAATTGGTAATAAGGGGCCCAAAGTGTGCCCAAAAAATATCCCCCACACCATTACACCACCACCACCAGCCTGAACCGTTGATAGAAAGCAGGATGGATCCATGCTTTCATGTTGTTGACGCCAAATTCTGACCCTACCATCCGAATGTTGCAGCAGAAATCGAGACTCATCAGACCAGGCAACATTTTTCCAATTTTTTCCATTTTTCCTGCTGTAGCCCATCCGCCTCAAGGTTCGACGTATTGTGCGTTCAGAGATGCTCTTTTGCATGCCTT
Organism: Crenichthys baileyi; assembly: GCA_036173005.1. NCBI lineage: Eukaryota > Metazoa > Chordata > Actinopteri > Cyprinodontiformes > Goodeidae > Crenichthys > Crenichthys baileyi. Next base: position 309,016 of record JAHHUM010000960.1, read on the forward strand.
GGTTGTAACGAGTGGTTATTTGAGTTACTGTTGCCTTTCTATCAGCTCGAACCAGTCTGGCCATTCTTCTCTGACCTCTGGCATCAACAAGCCATTTGCGCCCACAGAACTGCCGCTTACTGGATATTTTCTCTTTTTCAGCCCATTCTCTGTAAACCCAAGAGATGGTAGAGATGGTAGTGCACGAAAATTCCAGTAGATCAGCAGCTTCTGAAATATTCAGACCAACCCGTCTGGCACCAACAACCATGCCATGTCCAAAGTCACTTAAATCAACTTTCTTCCCCATTCTGATGCTCGATTTGAACTGCAGCAGATGACCATGTCTTGACCATGTTTACATGTCTAAATGCATTGAGTTGCTGCCATGTGATTGGCTGATTAGAAATTTGCGTTAACAAGCAGTTGGACACGTGTAACTAATAAAGTGGCCGGTGAGTGTAAATCAAGACACAAATGCATCTGTCCACCTGTATGTCGATGACACTACTATTTACTGTTGCGCTTTAACTGTTGCACAGGTGTTTGAGCATCCACAGTCTGCATTTGATCACATCCAGTTACTGCTACAGCAGCTCAGACTGGTGTTGCACACAGACAAAACTATGGTCATGCCATTTTCCAACAGAAAGAAAGTTCCTGCTGTTCTACTTTGTATTTTATACAAAGGTGCTGCCACCTCCCTGCCACTTTTAGACAATGGGGACATTTTATGTATGAATGTCTCTAAACATTCTCTTCACCGGAACACTAACATTTATAACTGGATATGAACATCGTACCCATCATTGCACTTTGCATTCTTTAGTTCAATTATGATCTCTTTCCATATATAGTGTCCTTCACTGGTAGAGTTTTGTCTATAAATCAATTCTTGGCTCATATTTAATTAAAAAAGGTATGTAGGATTATTGTTGTCTTAAAGTCCTCGTTCAAAAGTTTAAAAGGGGAAATTCTTTATGTACCTCCTGTCTCTACTGTCTTTAAAAACTTTAACAGTCCCCTTCAAACTCAGTGGGAGAGGAGCCAGATGCAAATTTTAATGGTTCTTCCCCTCTTCTGTCATTTAAGTTGTCCAAACAGCCTCTCATCAAAGGCACAGTCCTCTCTGACCTTAGAGGAAATCTTAAAGTCAGGCTTTCATGCTTGATTTGTGACCCAACAACTTATGTAATCAGTTAGCAGACAACATGCCTGTGACAGCAAGAACATGCACTAATGGCATAGGCAGCGTAGTCAGTTTGTCTAGACCCTTACCTCATTAGGTTTACTGACAAAAAACAATGCAGCTGTTTGGTGTTAAAAATCAGGTTAATTCAGTTATGTTTATTTGGTTTGCACCATTGTACAAAAAATGTCACATCGAAGCATTTTACAAGAGAAACAGATCCAATTCCCACTCATTTCAGAAAGTGAAATGTATGTCTTATATAGATTCACACAGAGTGAAATATTGCAAGCCTTTATTTCTTGTTATTTTGACGATTATGACTTACAGATAATGAAAACCCAAAATTGTCAGAAAATTAGAATATTGTATAAGATCAATAAAAATGTTATTTTAAACAGAAATATCAGGCTTCTGAAAAGTACATTTCTGTGCACTCAATACTTGGTTTAAATGATAAAACCCCAAATTCGGTCTCAGAAAATTTGAGACAGAATTTGGGGTTTTATCATTTGTAAGCCATATACATCAAAATTACAAGTAATAAAGATCCACTGTATTCTCATTTTTAGCTGTACCTGTATCTTACCAAAGCCATGAAGATAGAGAGATTCCAAATCGAAAGAAATTGTTAATTCAGCTAGCCTACAAAACTGGTAGTACTGTGCCTTTATAGAAATATTAATGCCCCCCCAACGGACATGTGAAAGACTGTGCTGAATAGATCAACCTCAGTCAGATCAGATGGAGAGCATCTCTAAACTTCGCTTTCTGACTGTATGTTTACTGTTGCATACAGGTCAAAAAGTAACATTTTGAGGAGTGTACAACTAAAAGTTGTCCTGTCAACAGAGTAACTCACACCTGCTTCTTTAAATAATCCTCCCTGTATCTGTTCTAGTAGTCCAAGTAGCTTAGTAGGATTGCAAGTTTTACCATACTCTTTGCATTTTGATGATAGATTTACCTGTGTGAGATGTTCAAAGGTTGGGATGTTTTATAATCTAACCCTGCTTCAGACTTTTTCACAACTTTATTCCTCACCTGTCTGCTTTGTTCCTTTGTCCTCACAGTGCTGTTTGTTCACTAATGTTCTCTAACCTCAGAGGCTTTCACGTAGCAGCTGCATTTATACTGAGATTAAATTACACAAAGGTGGCGTAATGTTTGGCTTCTAGTTGGACCCAAATGCAGGCAGAGCAGGAGGCAAAGAGGTGTAGTGAAGAGTTTTTAATAATGAAAAAAAAAAGACTTACAATGCTGTCATGAAAAGAACAGGGCACGGAACCGGCATGAGTGTAACAGAAGGATCCAGCAATAAATGATGCAAAACAGAGAGCTTACAAACTGAGACAGAGGTGGAAAATGACATAGGAACCAGGTATGTTTTGAGAAAATTGAGACCAAAATGTGTTTTTACTTTGGAAACAGGTCATGCTTTTCTTGTAATGCAAGCAAACAACTTGTTGCTGCCACCTCCCTGCCACTTTTAGACAATGGGGACATTTTATGTATGAATGTCTCTAAACATTCTCTTCACTGGAGCGCTAACATTTATAACTGGATATGAACATCAGAGGGGATGTGGAACAGCTGTGGCATAATGAGAGCAGGGAAATTGAGGGAGGAAAACTAATCAACTCAAAGGAAGCTGAACTAAGACACAAAGGGATCTACAAACCTAAAGTGAGATAGCCTAAAACTAATATAGGAGAATAAACCAGAATGGACAGAGGAAAGTTCACAACAAACTAAACGCAAAGGTAGGAAATCTATAGAAACACATTATTATATATAATGAGCAACACAGACAAATGAACTGAAAAAGGAAATCCCTGAACAATAATAAACAACTTAGAAATGTATAGACAGAAACCACAAAAGAAAACCAAAACACAAACACGGGAGGATTGTGACAGGTGCACTTTTTGAAAGCCAGTTTTCACTTTCCGTCTACTTCACAATTATGCATTACGTTATATTGGTCTATCATATAAAATCCCAGAAAATCCAATAGAGGTTTGCAGTTATGTGATAAATAGGAATACATTGAAGCCATGTGAATACATTTACAAGAGACTGTGCACTACCACTCTGAGATACACAAAATGCAACACAGAACCAGAGTATGTTTTTAACTTACTAGTTCAGTTCATGTATAAAACACCTACTATCTTTGAAGAAACAAAACATGTCTTACTTTGTAAAACACTTAAAGTCCTTGAAATGTCACTCTGAGTGTGTTTACGAGTTTTTGTGTGTTTTGAATGTCTTTGTAACATTATTATGAAGGCACTCGCTTCTTAGCAAGAGAGGTGAAAGTGTGGCACTCTAGAGTCCTCTGGGAGCCATTACTGGCACCGCTGATGCAGGAAATGGATTCAGTGTGGAAAATAATACCCTTGAATAATTAATTAGATGAGTTTTAAATCAACAGTAAACACACTGACTGCAAAAAAGGGGAGCAGGTAGAATTTCAAGAATAGTGTTAAATGCTTGTGAATCTAAAAGATAATCAATACACTGAGGGTATGTATCTAAATTTAATTATATAGCTTTTAAAGTCTGTAATTGAAGTTTCACAGAGAGGCCCAGAGTCATTTAACACAATAAGGATTTGGTAAATCTATTTAGATGTCTGCTGCATGTAATGTTGGCAGTGTAATAAAATAAAACTGTAAAGAAAAAATATAGGGGAGTTGGCAGTCAAAAATACAAAAAGGGGAAATGGAAAGTAACAAATGATGTGGAAAATGTGGACGTATTTTTAATTGCAATTGGTATTGCTTTTTTAGTGTCTAAATTGTTTTTTCTATTTCCCGTCGGAATGTGCTACTTTTTAAAATTAAATTGTAACTGTTTTCTGTGCTTTTACAACTGCTTTAAAAATAAAGAGGCAAATGTGTAAAACTGTAAGACTATAACATGCAACAATTTGTCGTTTCCTGTTCCCATGGATCTGTATTTCCTCTTATAGGAAGCTGTCTGCAATATTTTTGGAGGACTTCAGTGGGCAGTTTTACACCTGCATAGAAATTATTCTAAAAAATCTGTGTGCAAAGAGGAAACATTACCTCTTTCTAATAAAACTGCTATCAGTGGCAACAATTGCATTTGCATTAAAAGAAGTCACATGCAAATAGTATGTAAGTGTATCCCTATCTTAGGTAGCCTTATTCCCTCAGACCTCAAAGATTCCAGGTTCAATCCCAGAGCAGTTTTAAGGATTACACGTACAGTAGAGAAAAAAGACACTGGAGTTGCTAAGCAAAGTGAAAGCATAATCTACTAAAATCCCTTGAACATTTTTGCATTTTGTCACATTGTAACTACAAACTTCAGTGTATTTCATGTGGGATTTTATGTGACAAACCATTTAAAACCTGTGCATAATTTTAAATTGGAAATAAAAGTACAAAACATTTACAAATACAAATTTAAATACTGTTGTGTGCATTTGTATTTAGGCCCCTTTATTCTGATACCCCTAAATAAAAGTGCATGTATGTCCAGATATTTTGGGATTTTTATTGTTAAAAAAATATTGAAATCTTTGTATTTTTTATTTCTACTTCAAAATTATGTGCTGTTTTATTGGTTTATCACATGCAATCACAATGAAAGTATAAGTTTGTGGTTGTATTTTGATCAACTGTAAAAAAAAAACAAAACAAGTGATACCATTACAGAACTAATAAAATGGAAACAAAATAAGTAACAAGAAAGTACCATGCTGGTCAGACTTGTGCATCTGGTTTTAAAAGCTGGTCTAATAAAGTTTTCCCCATGTTGCATAATGCAGGGGAAAAACAAACCAACATTAAATTGAAAAACAAAATACTGCAAGGAACTACCAAACCTCCATTTGGTCCTATCCAAATATGATCTATCCATGGTTTGTACATCTGTTAGATAACTGGCTAAAAGGAAAGCGTGGGTAGAAATCTTTAAATGCTCTGGTGCAAAATGTTATTTTTAGTATTCCTGAGAGTGAAGTCTGTGAGGCTACAGATAGAGGGTGGTGCAATATGAATTCCTGGCCTCAAAAATAACTAAATGGAAAATTAAAGATACATAAAAATCTGAATTTTAAAGCAGAATGTTAAAAACAAACACAGAGAAGGAAAGATATCACCTGGCCCTAGTTACCAAATACCATAACTACATTCAGGGTTTTTTTCCCCTTTATTTCTTTTCATCGTTCTTTGTGTTCTATCCACACAAGACCTTCTGTCTGTTCCATTAAATCTTTCTGCTTCTCCGAATAGTTTTGTTATATTTTTTATCTGAAGAAAATTGCTCCATTACCTGCATGTTTCCTGCCTTTTAGCTCTCCATCTATCTCTAAATCCTTCAGCAACAGACTGCAAGAAAATTATGTATGAAGTAAATGAACCAATGCTCACTGGGCCTCAGCTTTAGGAAAAAAAATATTTGTTTAATGAACTATGCATTGTATGTTTAAAAAATCCAATAAATAAACTATTTTAACTGCTGATAAGACCAAAAACTTTACTCACAAAATTAAGAAGTGCGAGCAGCATTGTTTGATGTCTAATCTGCCGCTCTGCATATTGTAGAAAAATGATTTAGATTTACTTAGTTCATTTATTTAGACTAAATTTTTCAGTCTCTATAGCCTGTAAATATTTCTAAAATAAGCCTCTTGCTTGTAGTAATTTAAGATTAATTTGGCAGGAGAGAAGTCCAATTAATCTAATCCATCATTTTTTAACTGTACACAGACATGAAAATATTAATTAGCTGGGTTGTAAAACAATATACATGTATTTACAATTAGCAGAACACTGTTGATGGTCAAAAGTATTAAGCTGCTATTTCAGGGTAATTTTGATTTAACTCTAATCAAGACAGATAAAAAAGAAATAATTAACACAGTTTAATTAATGTCTGTTGCCATAAAGTGTGTTTAATTGTTCAAACAATTCTTCCTTGCCCAACAGCTTGGCTGTATGCTCATGGTAACTTGGTAATTAATAATTTTTTATCAGAATGAAAAAAATGAAACTTCACATTGTCTTTTTGAAAAGATAAGCTGACTATGAATGAGTCTTTACAGATTTTGATGATAAATGAGCTGATATAAGTAATAACCTGGAAGTGATGCAGAAGACAGCTTGTACAACTTTTACATACACTAATCTCATTGGTTTAGCCAACGAGAAGGGCTGTGCCTGAAAACACATTTAAAATACCACCAATGGTGGTAAAGTCTTTCAGGGTCTGACCGGAGACTTTAATCCCTAATCAGCCATGACACAGAAAGATAGCCTTGAGATTTATTAGAAGAATTAGAGAGGAAGCTCGGGTATTAAACTCAGGGAACAATTCCGAAATGAGCGTGGCTGAAAAATAAAATTATGAGAAATATTTTCACAGATTTAAACTCATTTTAGGGATTTTTTTTATTATTATGTTGCTTAGACAGCCTATCATAGGTTTTCATAATAAAATAAAAACTTTTGGAACTTTGGAGCCCACATCATGTTAATATGGGTAAAATCTGGCACAGATACGACAATATTGTCGGGGTGCAAATCTCCAATTGCCTATACCTGCTTGCCGTTGTGGGGTCGTGGGGAAGCTGGAGCCTACCACCCTGGACAGGTTGCCGCAAAATGGAACTGTACTGATATTAGAATATTGTGCTGAAGAACACCAGGATCATTGAAAGAGGGCAGCCCTGGCATAGTATTACCTACCCTGGGAACAAGCTTTACAACGGGAAGGCAAAAATCTATGAAAACTGAAAATCTAGTGCAGCAGGTCCGTTGTAGTTGAAATTTAGATTAGATGCTTAATTAATAAAGCTTCAGACATTCACTTAAATCTAATTTAGGTCTGGATAACAGTCTCTAAGGCTATGTTCACTGCTCAAATCCGGCGTTATTGTCCATATGCGACCCATTCGAGTCAGAATGGCTCAATTCCAATCTTTCCATCTCTGAAAAAATACAAATTGTGCCACTTCGGAAAATCTGACTTGAGCATCAAAACCTGCAGTGTGAACGTAGCCTAAGTTAAACATTTTAACTTTTTTCAAGTCCCTGGCATAAAGAAGATCCAAATTGTTACTTATGCAATAAATCGTGCAATAAATTTTCAAATTCTCCAATCCTTATCATAGCAGTCATTTGTGCAATCAACCTTACTTTTGGATTGATTGTTTGATCTTGACTGTTTTCCTGGTGCATTAATGTGCAGTAAATGGTTGATCAACCATGCTCCACTCAAAGACATAGATTTCACCACATTCTCTCAGGGATGAAAATGTCTTGGTTAAAACACTGTCTACTCAAAAGAGGAGAGGAGACCTTAACACTGCAGACCTTTTTTCACACCAGCCTATTTTATCATGACTTTTTCTACTGCTCTGTATCGCTGCCTCTCTGAGTGAATCATATGATGTGATCCATATGTGAAGGCCATATGTGTCATGTAGCTATTTAGGCTGACAATATGATTTAAATAAATTTTAATATTTGATTCATCCTGGGACTTTGGGAGTGTTTGCTGTCAATGATTTTACCACATGAGATGTGCAATTCACCTTGCACAGACTGGCGGTCCATAACCAAATCCTTATGTGCTCTCAAACAGACCACAGTCAGTTTAGAACCAACATTTAAGATGTTTTGTTTAATAGGAAGTAGTGCACAAAGAAGAGTATCAAAAGAAAACCTCCCATCCCATATTTTACGAAGGGAAAATACAAACTTCAGTGAGGCTTCAGTAGTGAAGATTTGAACCGGAGTTCCTCTTGCTGTAAGATAGTTCCCCCCAACATGGCATCTTTACAATATATGCACATTGATATTTTAAACAATATCTAGAGGGTTGCATGTCAATGCTACACCTGTCTTTCTTGGTTGTTTTTTATTTGTTGAGGCCAAATAATCACTACCATCCTAAAGCACACATTAATCCAGGAACTCATCAGTATTAATAGTTGTTCCCTTCAGTGGAGTGCCTTTTAAATTAATAGTAATCTAAAAATGGATCTATCATTGCAAAAAGGGTCTAACTCTAGTGGAGTTTGCTATTGTCACAAACTGGAAGGTTTATCCGCATGTTTTATTTTTTTCTTAGTGTGGGTTGCATTTGCATGTTTTTGTTTTTCTTGAAGATTGACTACAATCAATTTACCATTTTAAAATCCAGCTCAGGAATAGAGACATAATATTCGGATTATAATAATTGTTTCTCAAGAACGAGACAATATTTCACCAATATATTTGGAAAACTAAAAATTTCACAATTTTAGTTTTCATAAATAAAGTAAAGGTTTCTCAAATTCTAAATGTGCTTCTAGAATAGAATCAGTGTAATATATTCCAGTTCAGGCTTGACTATATTGGATATGAATGTTTTCTAATTCTAAGGGGATCCTGATGCCAAAAAACATAATTGCTTCCTTTTTTGTTTTTAGAAATAAATTAAATGCTTCACTGATTTTAAACTGTTTAAAATCATATCTATTCATTGCAAAATTAACCAGTTTAGGTCTGAGCAGTCTTTAGCTGCTGTCATACTGTTACTGATGCTTTATCCTATCTTGCATGGTATGTTGACGTATTAAAAAAATCGCATGTAACGCAGATCTGTCTGGAGAGGTTTTTTTGTTCTGCTGTCACCTCTTTAAAGTATGTGTCTCAGTGACAGCAACTAGATGCCGCTCTGTGAGACAATCTTCACTTCGAAAACAAAACACAACATATAACATTTTAATCATAGTTCATTAGTTTAAATATTTTTGAAAAATATAACCTTTCTGATTTTTACTTTGAACTCCTTTACAAAAAAAAACTTCCTAAACAAAAAACAATGTACAGCTGAAGTTTTAGTAATCAGGTTCGCAAATCAAAGTGTAGAGTATTCAAAATCTATTTTATTTTGTAATTTAGTTTGGGCAGTGAGTCGCTTATCTTTACGGGAGGTATAGTTGTTATTGTGCTCTTGTTTCTTGTACAAAAGGTTGTTTCTCCTGTCACTTTACCTATTTAGTCTGATGTTTGGGTATCATTATGTATCATATTTTCCAGTTCAGTTTTATTAAAATGTAGTTTTTTCTGGTGTTTGTCTTTCTTTTAACAGCAGTGTACACCATACTCATCTCATTTTGACATTGGGAAAAGAAAACACCTGCTTTTACTGTGTAGATTTGTATCCTAGAGTTTGCAACAAAGACAACATAACCTGCCAGATTGTAGGCAAAGCAGATTTGTGCTACTGCATTTTTAGACTCTGTGCTTTTGAGCTACAGTTTTTCTATCATTGTTTAAGAAAAAAAAAACAATCACAAAGCAAATTTATTTTGCATCAGTGCTTTCAAGAACATGCATTTTGATTCCTCTCAAATTTATTGACGCTGTGGCAGAGAGATCAAATTTAATTGTCAATCATGTGAACTCCTATCTTGCCTCTTTATCAGCGCCAGTGAGAGCGAGCTGCATTAGTAAGTGCTCACTCTCACTCAAACAAAACAAGAGCTTTTAATGGGAGCTCATATTAACTTCCATTTTGCATGAACTTTGGTTTTGTTTGCCTCAGAATGGGAAACATGAGTTTGAGCTTAACTTCATGTTTTTGTAAGATGAATAGCTGATAAAAGCGGTTTGTAATGGATATATGTCAAGTATTTCAAAGGAAATGTCTTCCATCTTTTTGGGTTTTGTTCTACTCTTTTTTTCTATAAAAACACCATGCTCCATTTTTTTCTTGTTAGATAATTATAAGCGACAAAGCAACACATTCGTCATTTTGGGCCTTGGTTGAAACTGACCCAGTGTCAACCCCCTGCAACGATCGTTTTACTCAAGAAGAAAGCAGTGTGCCGCAGTTTGCCTGAAAGACCTCTCTGCATGGTCTGAATCATGCCGTCAACAAGGAATCCTCTGAAGTCCACCGTTGCTTCTGGATGTTGCTTTCATCAGCTGCCTCCGCTTCTTAGTCTACCACAGCATTAATGGAACTGTGTGTACTATTTTCAATTCCATCACATCACCAAGCTTGAAGAAAGGGAGGCGTTCGAGAAAACTTTCCCTGCTGTTAGTTTCTGTAAAATAACTCTTCTTAGAAAGTCCTCACTCCCTGCCTGTGACATAGAATATCTGAAGGTGATGTGGCCTCCACCTGCAGAATTTGCAGAGAAAATCAGAGGTCCAGTATATGAGACGAATATGGAAGGTTTCAAATACCTGAATGGCACCGAATCTGTGGCAACAGCCAGTTAAAGTGGAAGGAACTGTATGAGCATTCAGCACATCGCCTGTGGGACTTAGTGAAGACTTGTCGCTTTCAGAAGGCCAACTGCACAACCAAAGACTTTCGGTCTGTGGGTAATTTTCTCGCTTGCCTTTGAACTTAATCCTTTCAGCAGAGGTTTAGGCCTTAAGGGTCTCACAGTTGTTTGGGAGATATGAATAAACCAAGAAATTTTAATACAATTCCCAGTGTATTGCAGAATCAAAGACTCTTTGAATATATGTGTGTGTATATATATATATATATATATATATAAATATGTGTGTGTATATATGTATATCTATATATATACGTATATAGATTTCTATGAACTGTACAACACATACTAATATAGTTTTAATTAAAAAGTAACATATTGTGTAAATGTGACATTATAATAACTAAAGCATTCTAAAATAAGTTTTTGCCATCAATCATTTAGCAAAAGTTGTGGTCATGCAAATTATCCTTAGAGGAAACAAATTCCTACCAACCTATAAAATGAAATAAATGTTAGTGCAATGTTTTTAAAAGAACTGAAAGAACTGGCTGTTTGGGACAAACCTATTATAATGGATTATCTTAAATACATCTTTAGATTTAGAGCTTCAAGATCTCATTTTAAGCAAATAAAAGGAGAGATTATTTGTTTCGAAAATTGTTGATGTGAAACGGATTGAGATGAGTTTACTTAGTAAACAAATTCTTTTTACCACAACTTTTCTACGAGATTAATCTACGGGTTTGAAAAATGAAATGAAACACAAATTGTACCAAACAGTGCATTCAGAAGCAGAAGACACAAAACTGAATAACTTAGCATGTTTACACGAATATATTCAAACTTCTTCTGGTGTGCAGTGTGGTCCACATTTTGAATGATGGAGTGTAAGAGTTTCCTGATGGTTTTAAGCATGTGCAAAACTTCAGTGAGAAGAACATCGTGGTTCATTGTCTTTTCTGCAGCATGTATGGATCCTAGAAGTGGTGTAAAGGAGTCTGGTATCAGAAGTGGAAGTTTATCCATTACCACATAGAGGTAGCAGCTCTCCAAATAAATAATTGTAAGAGTCTTGGTTTAGCTACTGTGTACATAATGTGTTTCTGACGCTCTAGTTGGCAACCATAAGAATCTCTCCAACAGTCCTCAATCTCCACATCAATCAAAATGCAAAATGTATGTGTCGCATATTTCAGCAACATTCAAACAGTCCCAAAGGCCCTGCATACCACAAAGCAGCCTTATTCCAGTGTGGAGCAGACCTTAATTAAAGCTGCTTATTGTACAACCAAGCTAATGTAGCTAACTCAACAAACATGAATGCTGTAGCCACAGACTGTTGACAATAACTTGACTTCCTCACCAAGGTCTCACCCACTCAGTTTGGAGTCTAAACCCAGTTTGGGGTTTCAGAGGACTAGGGCCTCCTCTGTTGTCAGTTATCATGGATTGAGATCCAGAATATTGTCAGGACTTTGTATGGCTACACAAAGGTACAGACAGGCATGCATAATGCTGCTTATGGTAAATTTTAAATTACCATCGTAACCTATCAACCTTTAACATGGAACCAGGGTATGGGGCAGCTGTGCTAAACACCTTTGAAGCTCTTGGATATGCAGTGGTGTGAAAAACTGTTTGGACTTTATAGATTTCTTATGTTTTTCATTCGTCACACTGAAATAGTTTACTTCATGTAAGTAATTTCATTATCAGACAGAAAAAATAAGTAAATACAAAATCCAGTACATAATTAAACCCAACCCAAACCAACCTGGCCCTATGTAAAAAAAAGTAATTGCCCCGTTAAACCCAATAATTGATGAAATAATCCTAACTGGTAACAGCAGCCATCAAGCACTTGTGATAGCTGGCAAGTCTTTTACATCACAGTGGAGGAATTTCTGTCAATTCTCTGCACAACTGTTTCAGTTCAGCGACATGCATTTTGAGCATAAATATACTGTTTAAGGTCATGCCAGAGTATGTCCGTTGGATTTAAATCCACCCCTTGACTAGGCCATTCCAAAACCTTCATTTTTATTTAGTGTTTCAGAGGTGGACGTGCTGGTTTGCTTTGTGGCATTGTCCTGCTGCATTACCCAAGTGTACTTGAGCTTAAGGTTATCAGAAACAGAATCAGCTTTATTGTCAAGTTTGTGCACACAAACAAGGAACTTGACTCTGGTACACTTTGCTCTGAGTAAAGATTGTTTTTTTTTTTCAATAAAAATGGAAATAAAAAAATTTAAATATCTTTAAAATGTACATATATACACATCCGTTATGAACTGATGGCTGGGAATTCTCGTTCAAGATTTTCTGGTAGAGAGCAGAATTAATGGTTCTGTCAATCAGGAAAAGGTGTCCCGCGTTCTGAAGCAACACATTATCCACACCATCACACTACCAGCATCCTGTGTAACAGTCAGTGTTATATTCTTCTTATATTCTGAAATGCTTTGTTAGTTTTATGCCAAATGTAGCTGCATGAAAACCATCCAAAAGGTTCATCAAGATGTTTTTTGGTAAATATTAGACAGATCTTTGTGTTCTTTTGCTCAAAAGTGGTTTTCACCAGGGAATTCTCCCATGGATGCCATTTCTGCACAGCCATTTTTACTTATTGTACAAATGGGTAGAGCTGTGTATGGAATTTCCCACGCGCTCCTGAATGCATCACAGGTGTGCGTGTCAGCAGCGCAGCTCAGAGAGAAAACTGCAGCTGAATGACTGACTGTGTGCGTTCATTAACCGTAAGTTTAATGTTATGATGCACCTAGTTATGTTTCTGCTGGCCATAAGTGCATTTGTTGAATTGTGTGCAGTTCTTTATTTTCATGATGTAGTCTGGTTCTAATGAGTTTGTTTTATTCTGCCTTCTTTACAGAACCCCCCCCCCCCCCCCCCCCCCCTTTAAAATCTAAGACCAGTGGTTCCCTGGAGTCTCAAAGTCTTAAACATGGCTTTGTAACCCTAATCGATGTCAGTGGCTTTGTTTCCCATCTGTTCTGTAATTTTGTTAGATTGGGGAATGATGTGATGCTATCTGATATCTTTTTGCCTCTTTTATAATGTCAGTCAGGTTCTGTTTAAGTGACATCTTGACTGTACAGGTCTGTCTTTACTCAGGTCTAGATGTGGTTGAGTGAAGTTAAACCCAGCATTTCAAGAACTGTAGTTAATAGCAATCAGTTCACGATTCTTGAACAAGCGTTGGGGATGGTTTGCATAACTTTTCCCCTGTAAGTAAAACTGCTTTTGGTGTTTACTCAGGTTATCTTGGTCTGATATTTAAATTTGTTGGATGAAGTGAAACATTTAGGTCTGACAAAAAAGCAAGGTCATAAGAAAGGTGTAAGTGGACCAACATTTTTTCACAGCCTTGTATTTTTATGTGTGTAAAATGTGTGAACTGATTGAGAGCAACATACATGCAAAGAAAATCCAAATTAATATGTTCATAAACACAAAATGTGCAAATAATCAGTCTTTCTGCATGTAAATTGAATGTTTTTCTCATTCCTCACCACAAAATGGGTGAATTATCCTGTGGTATTTACAATCTCTGTATATTTGATTAGAGATCTACAAGCATCAAGGTAGATTAATTCTGCCCCGAGGTGTAAATAACCTCCCACAAATCTCTCCACATTCACGGCGGTCACTCACAGGGCATTAAGTTGTGAAAACTTTATCGATAGCTGCTGTGTTTGGAGGTTTAATTAAATCCCAGATCACTCAGAAGGCAATGTCTCTCCACCAGGATATCCTCCAGAATGTGTTATCATGTTTGTCCAAATATTGTGTAAATGACAATGACAGTGATGGCCAATCATATTTGATAACAGCCATATCTTAGAGATATGGTGCCAGAAAAATACCACATCCAATATCCTGCCAGTGAGAGAGGCCAATATTTTCCTCTGCGAACTCCTTTAATTGACTTCCTATCTGCTCAAAAATAATGATACAGAAATTAGACGCTTTGGAAAATGTTGCCAAAACACATAAGCAGGATCCAAAACAGTTTTCTTCTATAGGAAGCAAAGTGAAAAAAATATGTGCCGCTCAATCACATTAAAATCTTGTCAATTAAATGTGGGGTTGTAACTTAAAAACTGAACAAATACAAGGTTCTGAATACTTTTGAAAGTTGCTGTAAAACAGTTTCTCTTTTCATAGACACTGAAACTACAGATTTAGAACGTACTGTTAGAAAACCATGACTTCTCATCCACCCACTTGCAGTTTATTTTAGCTTTTGTGGCAATCTTTACCCCCTGTTGTAAATTTTTGCTACTTTGCATAAAGTTTTTTTTTTTCTTTATGTTTAACTTTGCTCTCCCCTGTTTCTGTGCTCTTAACAAGCTTGGTTGCTTGCTCCCAACCCTGCTTGGACCATGTGTCTGCTGGCTACCTTCTCCAAACCCAGCCCACCCAGTTCCTCCTCACCAGCTCCCTCGGTGCCCAGTCCTCTCTGCCAGCAACCATCTCCTTCCTTTCTTCCACTCAAGGCTCAGGCTCTAATCCATCAAAGAACAGTTTATAATTAACTGTTTGTTCCATTTTTCTCTGTATTCCCCTGTCAGATGTTTAACAACATTTTTTAACAGTTTGAAAAATAGAACAACAGAGATTAATTTAAAAATTGCACCAAGAAATTTAGAAAACAAACACTTGTAAACAAGGAGGAAATTGCTTAAAAGTATAACCAGTTGCATATTTATTGAAGCAGTTTAATAGTGAAGAAGCAAACATTAATTACTTAGAGTGAAATCAGTCTGGAGTCTCTTGTGACCTGACCACTGTTTTTTAACAGGCAGCTGGTGTACTTACTAGTTTGTCAACTAGCCACCACCCTCCTGTTCCTCCTCTTCTACAGTTACTCAGTGAAAGTCTTCATTCAGGAAGCTTCCACGTGCAGCATGCACATGTTTTCTTGTTTGAATATTTCAAAGATTTGAAGCAGCATGGATAGCAATCATCTATAACTTTTATGATCGTCTAGTTTTGACCATGTATAATTCCAGTCAGAAACATCAGCATAAACGTCAAATTAATACTGGGCTATATTTTACAACCATTCTTTTTGGCGGTGGACAAATAATTCAACATCTAGCATAAATTATTTTTATCATTAATAGGATTTACAAATTAACATACATTACGTAAGGTTGAGCTCTTGGCTTTTCCAGAAGAAACCTAAGACTAAAACCTGTTTTCATGTGTGCTTGGGATCATTGTCCTGTTTTTAACCTTCCAATCTGTTTAGGATGCTCAAAAACAACACAGGAACCACAAAGGTGCAAGGCTGCCATCCACTAGAAACTACTGAAAAACCACATCAACATGGACTTAGAGGGTGCCAACCATGAAAGAAGAGCTAAACTTATACGTATAAGATAAACGCTTCCTGGAGAAAAGTTTGACTTAAGTAAGACAACTATTTGGGCACAATGACAAGAATAAAGTTTGGGGGGATTCAAGGTGAGGTTTTCAAATATTAAACCAAGAGTCAAGCATGACAGTAGCATCATCCTGCTGTCGGTATGTCTCACATGGTGACCATAATGAAATTTTATTTATGGTGCTAAAAAGCCCTGCCTGTGCCAGGTAAAACAGCCTCTTGGTATGAACTCCACCATTTCTCTACCAAGAGCGGACGAATATCCAGGCAGGACTTTGTTAATGGCTACAAAAAGCTTGTGGGTTCTCTGCATATTACTGAGGGACATTTGACTAAATTATAGAGGATGTGTATATTTAAACCCGTTTTATAGGTTGGAGAAAATCCACAATAAACTCAAATGTGTGAACTCAATTCTTGTTTTTAAAAGTGTTCATAGTTGCTTGTTGTATCATCATTCCACTCTGGTAAAAGAACATTTTACATCCACAAGTAAAAACTAAAATTAATTCTATGCAATTACCTGACATGACCTCTGTTTCTTAATCTTTAATGTTTGGCATTTTTATAAGAGCTTCTTCAATTGCTGGAGAGAAGAAAGATGAAAAACTGAGATAAAATGTTGATTGCATGGGAAGTCAACCCTGAAGTCATTTGAGTGATAATTTCTGCTGCCATCCTACTTACAGCCTGATAAGGGACCAGGTGTACCAGGATTCAACTGTTTCCCTGTGCAGCGGTTGGAGTGCCAATTCACAATGAGTCCTTGTTACATGGAAAGAGTCAGAAGGCTCAATTATACTTTTCATAACATACAACCCAATCCAGTTTATTCCAGATCGGTACAGTCCGTTCCAGTTCCGGTCACCATAATTAGATTCAGTAGATCAAAAGGTATAAACTAAAATTCCCTTTTGTAAAAAGCAAAACTAAAAGAAAGTTTTTGTATTTGAACATTAGTTCTCAGTTTTGATTGAATTTCCTGTTCCAAGTTTGCACTGACAGGTGACCGTGATGAAAAATTAATTTACCTGACTTTCATTCAAACAAGACTGGGAGGGCAGCCATCTTTCTGGATCGCTTGAGGACTAGTAATACAGAAAAAATAAAAAGTTCTTCTGCCTCGATTCTTAATATCTCAGTCTGCGAAAGTGTTGGTTCCGTGTTGGGACTTTTCACACAACTCCTTTCACGTGACTCTAAATAGTCAAAACTGTTTAATTACCCAAGGAGAACTGATGTTTTTAGGTATTTTCTGCACATACACATTATCTTCTAATACATATGCTCTAACATACTGTACATATGAACTAACCGTAGTCTCTCAAACTGAAGCTTGTGTGCACTTACAAGACCTTCCTCAACCTTTTCCCCCTCCAAAAGGTTTTAACTGTTGTGCTTAAAAGTGCAGTTTTTTTTGAGAGCGTCATGACGTTCAGAATTTTTGCCAAGTGCACTGAGGGGGGTGTGGTTGTTTAAAAACACGAACAATGTATCAAACTCTCTGACATTAGGACTATTTATTGCCTTTGCCTGTAGTTGAAAGAAAAGAAATGAGGGGGAGAAGACAAAAATAGAGTAATAAGTATCAAGTAATGAAAGATGGTTTTAGTGAAACGTCTCAATGTCTTCACAGTATCCTTGAAAAACATATTTTAGTGTGCCTTGAGTGAGGCTTTTTTCATTTTAGTTGTATAATCACAACTTCAGGCTTTGATACATTGTGTTGCCCTTTGGGACTCAACCAGTAGTGGCAAAAACTTTAATATAATTAAGTGATATTTTTACATGAGGGGGGGCGGTGCTAACACAGGACGCTGGAGACAGAACACAACTGAAACAAAATAGCTTAACTAATAGGGGTAAGAAGAGATCTTGTGGTAATTAAACACCATAAAATATCTCATTAAAGTTAAAGCAAACTAGCAAAGCACCATCTAGCTGTTGGGTCTGGTGCAGCAATGCTATCTAATCAATATATAGAAATAGATATAAACTGAGAAGTGGTAATTAATAGTTTCAGAGCTTAACATGTTAATTTTGATTATTCAATTACAGAAAAAAACACATTAAAAGCACATTTAATCTCACTCTGGAATGTAAACCCATATCCTACCTGAACTAGTGTTTAAATAAGTAACTATCAGCTGTCTGACAGCAAGTGAATACAGCACATACTGATCTACCAGCTAAGTAGTGGTCCCATTCTCCCATGCGATAGGCTGGTGCCAGGGAGCAGAGGGCAGAGCAGTTAATGACGGTTTTATGTGAAGAAAAGTGCTGGATAATGAGAGTAACCATAAAATGTATCTTTTGACAGTAAACTTCACAGGTGTTTGTTAGAACATAGCCCCAACATTTAAAATCTAAGGCCAGATAATATCTGCGGTGGAATGAGACATCATGACGAGGTGACAAGAAAAAAAAACTACTGAAAATGTGTCAGAGCTGCTATGCCAATGTCAATCCGCAAAGTTTTAATGTCTTCAATTTATTACCAATTCATTGTAAAAAACAATGTTTTCTCTTAACTAACAAAAAGAAGTTCAAAAGCAGCCTTAAAACTCGGAGTAAAGTCAACTTTGAGATTTGAATGGTCTCAAATCTAACAAGCTTAAAAACAGTCAGGACAATTTACACACATAAGTTAAACATTGGAAAACACATAAACTTACTTTCTGTGTAAAAAAAAACAACTCATTATAACAAGTACAGGTAGATTTTAAGAGATAAAATAAGTGCATTTAACCTTTAAGGGGTGTCAGTTTTTACAGTGTTTGTTAATTATGGCTGCACGGAAGAGGTTACCACTGTTGCCTTGCAGCAAGAAGGTCCTGGGTTCAAATCCTGGCTCTAGGCTCTTTTAGCTAGTAGTTTGCATGTTCTCCCTGTGCATGTCTAGGTTCTCTTTGACTACTACGGCTTCCCCTCACAATTGAAAAACATGACAGTTAGGTTAATTGATCTCTCTAAACTGTGTTAATGTGGGTGTGCACAGTTCTCACCTCTTGCCAAATGACTGCTGGAGAAAGGCACCAGCCCCCCTGCGACCCTGCAATGATAAGCTAGACAATGGATGGCTAATTATGCAGCATTCAGACTGGAGGGTGAGGTTTTCAGAACACTACATTTCATGAAGAGGATAAAGAAATAAAATCTCCACTAAAATTCGGTGATTGTGAATTGCGACACAGAAAAAGGTTGATCACTTCTGAAAATAGAATTAAATGACAGAAACCCTGTCGTGTAAAATATTGTATTATTATTTTTCCCCAATATAGTTGGATGATATAAAAGAGTATGAAGTGGTAAACTGCAGGTTTAAATGCCCCAATACATTTTAAATTTAACTTCATCGGGATCAGTGTGGTTGGATGAAAGCTACAACATTCTAGTTTCTAGTGAATCAATATAGAAATTGCTGTACAACATCATAACATTATAATACATTTTTTGTGTATCTATTCTTGATTCAACCATTAACCAAAATTCATAAGAAAATAAAAGACTTATTACGCTTATTCGGTCAAATATTGCTATTTCAGAAAAAAACGATTAATGGCAATAAATTAATTAGAAAGCCTCTAATTAATAGGATTTCTTTTATGCGATCCCACTACTAGTAAATGGTCACTACATTTTATATGTGTGCAGCTAGATTGGATTTTAAACTGTGTTGCTCAGCAAAAAAATGACTGTCTCAATCAGAATTCAGGCTTTAGAGTTGTCGTATTTCCAACCGGAAACTCAGGAAATCAGACTTCTGAGAACAACTAGAAAGCATTCTAAGTCTGAGTTCCAAATTTATGACATGGGAAGTAAGTGGTTTAAGCCACTTCCCATATCCTTGTTTGAACTTCTTGTTTTGGGGGCATTGCATGGTGTAGCGGTAGAGCAGGCACCCCAGATACAGAAGCTATAGTCCCCGACGCAGCCATCCTTGGTTCGGTTCCCAACCTTAACCGTTTGCTGCATGTCTGCCCATTTCCTGTCTGAGTCCTGATTGAGTCCATCTTCCTCCTGTAAGATGTTGGCGTGCCCCTGGGCAAGATTCTTAACCCCAAATTGCCTGCCAATCTGTGTATCGGTGTAGGATTGTGTACATGTTTGTGAGTGCGATTGGGTGAATGTGGCTCTAGTGTAAAGTACTTTGAGTGGTCAGTATGACTAGAAAAGTGCTGTAATAAATTCAGTCCATTTTCTATTTAGAATTATTTTGGGTACCTGGTTCTCATGAACCCAACATTATGTATCGTAATGGCTCATGTACCATCTACACAAATAATCCATAGTTGATGTCTCCAAATTCCAAACTGAAAATAATGCTTCAAAACACAAAATGTTGAAATATAAAAAGGACATCAGAGCAGAACCATTTAGACTCAGGTAGAAGGGACTCAAATGAAACAATGAAGACATTGAGGGAAATAGATAGAAACAATTTAAAATGTTGTCATGTGGTTTGAGTGTTGCAGTTTCCTGCCCTGCATGTATCCATGACAACTACATTTTTTCAGGTAGGGCAAAATCACAGCTGGTAATTTGTTTCAAACTGATGCATATTTTTACCAGATTGACCTTTACAAAACCTTAAGGCATATTAATCATCTGTTTAGCTGCACTAACGCGGTGGTCTGTCTTTGTGATTCACATTGATTAATAAACTAGAGTGGAAGGAGACACAGGTGAAAAACTTTGTACATTAGGTGGCATTATACCATGCATTTTAAGTGAATGAATGAATTGATCATATAAACCCTCATGTAGAGCCTTTGTTTCACTTTAGCTCTAAGTAAACCTTTCATTATCACAGTGCAGATTAAAAAGGCAGTATCCATCTGAGACATTTAACTCTGGCTAAAACAATTAAAGTCCCAGTTGACATAGTTCTTGTAAATGTCACCTAAATCTGATTCATATGTGTTTTTGTATATGAATCTATCTTCTAATCAAAAGTATTAACATCATAAACATCAGGCAGAGGAACCGGCTGAAGTGGTGCAACATGTGTTTTAGCACTTTTGTCGTTCATCTGTCATGTCACACGTGCGGATGTTCACCTGCACACACACTTCCATGCTTAGCCACCAGTATAAGTTGTGCAGCCTCTCTTTAGTGCGGACAATGCCTTGATGGGTCTCATGTGCCAGGCTTACCAGCTGCTTTCTCAGAGCCACAGGAACCAACCGACGCTGTGGGACCTTGTATACTGTCACGCCTTGGGCTGAAAGCTCGTTTCTGACAGCAAAGTAAGGCTGATGCAGTATAGGCATGGACTTTGATGTTCTGGACCATCCTTTTGTCATTTGCACTCTCAGGGCAGTAAGTTCTGGACATATCTCACATGCCACAGTGATATCCTTTACTGAAAGTGCTTTCAGTTCTGTACTTAGCAAAGCCACCACTGCATTTTCTACAGATGGAGGACGCAGCCTGGAGAGACAGTCAGTGGCATGATTTTGCACACCAGGGTGATACACCACATCAGATGTAATGCTGAGCTGTTCAAGATGTACTCCTTAACTTTGTCGAAGCTCGACTGTGCAGCTGTAGTCTACTTGAACACATCTTCACAGCAGCAGTTACGGACTCCACAAACAATGTGTAATTTTGCAGAAACTTTGAATACCATGCTGTGAGCCCGAGAAAAGAGTGCAGGGTGGTGGTATCATTAGGCGATGGAGCTTCTGTGATTGCTCTAAGATGGTCCTCATTTGGCAGGACGCCCTGGGCTCACACTGTGTGTCCCAGGAACTGCAGGCTTTTTTGGTTAAAGCAACGTTTGTCAGTATTAAACTAGAGACCCGCTTCTTTCAGTGCATCAAACACCTCTCGCAAGTTAAGGTCATGCTCCTCCTGGTCCCAACTATAAACTATCACATCATCTAGACAGTTCTGGAGCCCTTCGAGACTTTTAAGCACCAGGGACATGAGCTTGGAAAATATGCTTGGAGCTGAGCACAGTCCTTATGGGACTCGGCGGAACCTGAATGGTCCTTCATATGTTGTAATTCATATGTAGTGTAGAAAACTGTGGTTCCACGCATTTTAGTGAAAACGTCATCCATATGGGGAAGTGTGTGACTGTTTATCACTACGGCCTTATTTGGCTTACGGAAATCAACACACATTCTTATTTTTCTATTCTTTCTCAGTGTGACCACAATTGGAGACCCCTATGGGGCGCATCAGTCCTTTATATCACTTCTATGTCCAACAGCTTTTCAGTTCAGCAGGTAGACAGCTTGTTTGACAGATAATGGGAGCCTTCGCAGCTTTTGTTGAACATTATGGACACCCTCTCTTACTTTTAGTCGGTAAATGAAACCTTTAGCAAGGCATAGTTTATCCCAAGTCACCGGTGTGGGTTTTAATCTCCATAACATCCACTACAGGAGCTGCAGGTGAGGTCTATGTCTCAATAGGTCCAGTCCAAGTAAGGTTGTGGCCATCTCCACAGCATAGTTTAGCTGGCAATGTTGCATTTTCATGTTGCACAGTAGCTAATAGGCAACCAAGAACAGTCACCTCAACTTTTATATATGTCACTAACCTTGAAGGTGGTTTAGTCAGCAGCACATCACTAAATAGTTTTCTGTAGAGGTGTTCAGGAATGATAAACACTGCAGAGCATGTGTCCACCTCTAGTGTCACCTGGCAGGATGCCGACTTTGCATTTATGGTCACTGCACATGTAATCACTGCACATGTAATCTTTTTTCTTAACATCCTCACTGTATTCATTTCAAGCACAACTACCTCTCCTACCTTAGATGTGGGTTTCTTGGACTTGCATAAACGGGCAAAGTTTGACGTTTTGTTGCAGTTTCAGCAAGTCACTTTATGTGCAGGGCAGTCTTGGCCATCAGCAAGGTGAGCTGATGTGCCGCATCTAAAACAACTTCGATCCTGTTTTGGTGCTGCTCTAGGGTCTGCAGAATTATAACTCATTGCTTTGGGCCTGAATGGTCGCTTTGGCTTTACCTTCACAACTTGTACAGCTGATTGGGGCTCCGATATGAGACTTTGCACGTGCCAGATTGCTGCTTCCACATGGCATGCCAGTTTTACTGCTGCGTCCAATGCCAGATTTCCATCCGTCTCTAGTAACATCTTCTCTCTTATTCTTGTTGAATTAGCATCTTCAATGATTTGGTCCTGTAACATTTGGTCTGTATTTGTATCAAACTTGCACGTTGCAGCCAGCTCACGCAGCATGCCCACATAACTCAGCAACAGTCTTGTGCAGTGTCTGCACTCTTTGCCTGAACTTATGGCTCTCCACCGCGACATTTATTGCTGGGTTGAAATGTGCCCGCAGTCCAGTCGCTGCTGAATCGTACGTAGTACATGCATGTGTCACTGTGTAAAACACACATTGTCCTTCTGTGCCCAGGCAGTGCAGGAGCATTGTGCGTGTCCATGTGAATAGCAAGCAGGTATTGAACGAAATTGTAGGTTGTTCGACAGATGGCAGAAACAACGCAGAGAGAGGAACATTTGCCATCCTTGTCGCCAATTTGTTGTGTGCACTTCTTAACAAGAAACATAGATTAAATAAGACGACAAGACAAGGCATTCACTTTTTCACTTTCTTAACTCAATTCCCTATTTTCTTCTCTCTCTCTTTTTTGTGTGAAAATTGTAAGTTATATCAATATTTTTGCAGGGCAATGTCAGTTGCTTGTATATTTGCTTTTTTAATTATCTTTACAAACTACTCCATTCATCAAACACAAAATGTGTGATTGATTTATTGGTATGAATTAAATGACTGTTCCTTCAAACCACTACCTGGATCTTTTATTTATTGATTTGATTTATTTATTTGAAATATATACTTTTATAAATGGGGTGCACGGTGGAGCAGTTGGTAGCACTGCTGCCTTACAGCAAGAAAGTCCTGGGTTCGATTCCCGGCCGGGGGTCTTTCTGCATGGACTTTGCATGTTCTCCCCGTGCATGCATGAGTTCTCACCAGGTACTCCGGCTTCCTCCCACAGTCCAAAGACATGCCAGTTAGGTTAATTGGTCTCTCTAAAAATTGCCCTTAGGTGTATGAATGAGTGTGCATGGTTGTTTGTGTGTTGCCCTGTGATGGACTGGCGACCTGTCCAGCGTGTACCCTGCCTTTCGCCCATAGACTGCTGGAGATAGGCACCAGCTTCCCCATGACCCACTATGGAATAAGCGGTAGAAAATGACTGACTGACTGACTTTTATAAACAGTGTGGTCCCAGCAGCAGCAATACACCACCAACATCTATTACATTCTTTTCCCTGTGTATAATTAGATTGAAATCCTGCACTCTGATCGCTGACAACACATTATCCTCCATGTCAGCTCTAGAAGTGCCATTAGGGCGAGTCGCCCTGCTTCATGTGCTTGTCTTTTTTTGTTCAGCCTTAGCTGTGACCCCAAAGCTGTTTGCACAGCAGAGGAATAAAACAGGGATTCACTTAGATGAAATGACAGGCTAATAGCGTTTAATGAGCTGTTTTGGCTTGATGTTGTCCTCCTTAGCTTGTTTGCAAAGCAAAGCTATGTGACACTGCCCATCTGCAACCTCCAACTATCTGTTGCTGTAACTTTAATGTGCTTACATGGCTGTGTGTCTCTGTGCCTTTGTGTATAAGATTGGCAGAAGAGGGACAGGCTGACACAGCTAATGGAGAGATGTACAGTTAGCAGAACTGGCAGCACATGAGGGGCTTTCAGCTCCTTAGCCTTTATTCAGGAGCTCAGGAAGACTAATGGTCCGAGAAGACCTCAGCTCTGCTAAAATCACAGACAGAATATGAAACCTTTAAATGTGTTCTCAAGGGGGGCTATTGATTTAAGTGAGATCGTTATTAACCAAGATGAAAACAGACCTCCCACACAAATACCCAGCAACACCGTGGAGGTGTCTAAAGTAGGAGATGTGTATAAGTACATCAGCAAGATCCACTTTTCTGCTCACAGGGGAGGATCAGAAGGCACAACTACTGTGCAGTTAAATTTGCATTTTCAGTTTATTTGACATTCAGAAGACAAATCACTGTCTTGATAGAATCTCATTGTAAGAAAAAAAGAGAGTTTTAGATTTCTTTGGCTTTGAAAAGATATTGAAATCCACTGACAGCGATTTGGCAGGTTTGTTAAAATCTAAAATCCTCTTTGGGATTCTATCTTAACTTACATATTGGCATTCATTTTTGTTTTCTTTTTCATTTTTGATCTTGTGTTGTCTTTCCACAGTGTCCTGTTGTGTTTGGAGATCCATTATTGCACCTGAATTTATAAAACTGCAACACGGTGCCCGATAATTAAAGGCCAACTGCTCTTCCATCTGTTATGTGGGATGTGATAGGCTAATTTGAATTTCTTCCTCTAGTTCACATAACATTTGAACAACCTGAGAAGAAAAATGTGTCACATTAAGTTGTGCTTGAAATGCCTTTGTGCCATCAGTGTTTCAATATAAAAACTTATTCATATGTCACTCAGTCTGACTGTTTAAAATACCTTTTTCTTTACAGTTTGTGAGTATTCCACAGAATTCACAGATAAACCATAATAATCCCCCAAAGGCCCTGGTACATTATGATTGGTGATGTGTATGTTCCATTTTTTACTCTCATTTATTGGTCAGGATCTTCTCCATCTTAGTTCCTCCTCTACAAAGCAAATACCACTGATACACTTATTGGGTGCAACATTTGTTCTTGTTTTGCTTCTCTGAATATGAACTTTTGCCATAATCACAGGAGCCACAGAAGTGACAGAGAGAACAAGAGAGGTTCCTCACAGCCAGCTCTATGTCTGAAAAACTGCAGGAACATCTCATTGTGTCATGGATTAGTTAAGTTTGAGAAGAGATTTCTAAATCAATGATTAATGTGAATATAATTTCACAGCCACAGATGAGAAACAAAGGTAGCATGGGATTTTACCAAATCAATAAAAACAAAATCATTGATGTTAAAATGTATCAAAGAAATTTCCCCCTTACAGATTTCTTTGTTTTTTTTTGGTCACTTTTAAAGCTTTAGACCATCAAACGGAATATCAATTAATATCAATATTAAGCGAAACAAAACAGCTTTCCAAAATAACTTGGCTCTGTGCAAAAATGTTTTTGCTCCCCATGTTAATTTATGAGTTTCCTTTGATTTTTATTTTTGTTTTTTGAAAGTTGAGTTCAGTTTCAACAACCACACCCAGGCCTGATTACTACCAGACATGTAGAAATGGAACTTCATGCAGACATCAAGAATTCACTTAAATAGAACCTGTCTGACAACATAAAGCAGGCTTAAAGATCTCAAGAATCAACTCATCCTGACATGGGATGAAAAAATTCAAGAACAGAAGAGAAGCAAAGCTTGTGAAATCCATTAGTATGAAAAGGATTATGAAAAGGCATTTCCAAAGGCTCTGGGACTTCAGTGAGAGCGATTATCCACAAATAGATAAAAAAAATATGGAGCACTAGGGAACCTTCCCAGGGTTAGCTGGCCTGAAGAAATTTCTCCAAGACCACATGAGAACTCATCCAGGATGACACAAGAGAACCAAGAACAAAATCTCAAGCTCAGCAGGCCTCACTTGCATCAGTTAAGGTTTATGAAGTTTATGATTCTTGATTCAACAAGAGCATCTTGTCAAAGTGAGTGTCCATGCATCCCTGAGTTCCAAGGCAAACCCCACTGCTAACCAAAATAAACACAAAGGCTCATCTCACTATGCCATAAAACATTAAAACATTTATTTGATCTTCAAGACTTTTAACTGACTAGACTTTTTGGAAGATATGCATCCTTTTACATCTAGCATAAAATTAGCACATTTAAAAAAAGCATTATACCGACAGTCAAACATGGTGGTAAGTGTCACAATCTGGGGCTGCACTGCTTCCTTAACTTCCTGTAATTGATGGAACCTTGAATTTGTCTCACTACCTGAAAATCACGAGAGGGGTGTGCAGCCATCAGTTTATCACAAATGACATCATTAAACTCAGTCACCCTTGAGTTATGGAGCAAGACAATGATCAGAAGCAGACCAACAGGCCCACCTCTCAATGGATTTGAAAAAACCCAACAAAATGAAGATCTTGGAGTGCCCCAGTCTAAGTCCGGAAAAGTCCCATTGAGATTCTTTGGTGTTCGATGGGTTCGAAAACCATCCAGTGTGGTTGAATTGAAGCATTCTGGGCCAAAAATTCCTCTACAGTGTTGTGAAAGACTCATCCCCAGGTATTGCAAACACTTAATAACAACTGTACAATTAGGCTTAGGGGGCAATTACTCTTTCACATAGGGCCAGGATGATTTGGAAATCTTTTTAAACTTAAAGCAACTTTTGAAAGCCGCATTTTGTATTTACTGAGGTTATCTTTGATATTAAAATGTGTTTTGTAATCTGAAACATTCATATAATAGAAAAAAAAAAATGAGGGAAACTGCAAGGCGACAAATACTTTTTCATTGGACCTTAGTCTGGATAAACATGTACTCTGCTAATTAGTGCTAGGTGTTTTGTATTTTATTTTCTACTCTCAC